>CAKAEH010002033.1:0-17349 GCA_916381525.1 Cercopithifilaria johnstoni
GAATTGAATGAATGATTAATTTCACAATTATATGGCTAATGATTAATTAAAATAAAATATGGTTCCATTGGTTTTTGGTATTTTTTTTTTGTTCCTTTTTTGAATATAATTTAATAAATCGGCTAATTGCACAAATAGCAATAATGACTGCAATAGATGATGATTGCTTTAAAAATTGAATGGTCATGATGGCTAATTAGGTATAATAATTAGCTAGCAATAAGCAATAATGATCATGTGATGCTTTTAATAATCACACGACAACATAATACTAATAGTGACAACGGTGATAATAATAATAATAATAATTAATAATAATAACGATTATGCTTTTATCTGCTCAACAAAATTGTCAAAATTATCAGAGATGTTTATATTGATAAGCATATCAACTACTACTGTTCCTCATAGAATTAGAATTAGGAAATATTTCGAGTCGAATTATTTGTTATATTTTGAATTTAAAGTGAATTTAAAATTTAAACTTATTTACCTGCAATAATTAGTCATATCATTAATATCTAATTTGTTAAAATAAAAGAAAAAATAGCAAGCGAAAGTGGTAAGAAGGAAAGAAACAGTATAGGATCAAGCTAGAAATATCCCAAAAATTCATATAAAAGGAAAAAGTTGCACATTACCTTCGCATTAGTGATAAGATGAGAGTGAAAATGGAAGCGCAATTGACACACTTAAAATTGTATCTTTCAATCCTTTAGTGCTTTCCGCAAATTTTTCATGTTTTATAAAGTTATTTTCGATCTGATTAATTTGGTACATCGTGGTGTGATGGACCGGATTCGAGAAATGAATTAAATGAACACAGGTTCGATTCCTATTTGGGGGAAGCGATGTTAGCTGAATGAAGAGTAGAAGTTATCCCTGTCATAGCTATGCTCAGATGACAAAATTCCTCGTTTCTGACAGCATCAATTTTCGGATATTTCGACTTGGGCAATTTACCTGATCGGCTGATGGAAGAAATGGCTTTATCGTACACGGGTACACACATCACTAACCATTGTATATTTATACATAATATGGAAAAGTAAATTAGAGACGATGAAAATGAAGATACGTTAGAGATTGATGTAGTAACAAAATAGCATCTAGTGGTTAGAAAAGAAAATTAAGGATAATGGAGCAGAGTGTAAAACAGCATAAAGTATTTGATGTGAGATAGGATTCAGCTGGTGCTGGGTATTAATGCGGTAAGAAGGACAAGAGAACGAATATCGGGTAGGAGAGGTTGAAAGAAGAGTTCGGCGAATGTTGAAGGTGGATTCTATCAGATTTTGAACTGAGGATAAGGTGTGCGACTTTTTTATCACTTCTGATAATTGCTAAAAACTAACGTAGGACGTATAGCCTGTGTTGTACTTCAGGCTGAACTATTATGTTAATATGTTAATATTAGCTTTGGTCTATTTTCTATAGTCTATTCGTGTGACCGTGTCCAAGGATATTTGGAACAAGAGAACTTCACTACGCGTGAGACGCTGTTGCACAGAATAAAATGAATTTTAGACAAAACAAATTTAACGGATTTTGGAATAATAAATCCGTTAAAGCTATGGTAGAAGAATCGGAATCGGATCTACAGAAGATGCATTCAGTCCTAATTGATAGTGATGGGTCCGGTGAGTCATCATCGGTTATTACCAATATCGAAATGAGTGAGGTAAGACAGATTCCGCATTATAATTAACTTTCTCTTGGAACTTTCTTTTTGTTGGACATGAAGTTTCATTTTTCCACATTTGAAATATGAGTTTTGGAAACTTTGGAAATTTACTGTCGACAATGTCTCGATTGCCGAATTTTGCATCGAATAGCTTATTTCAAAATGAAACATAGGAAATGATAAACTAAATAAACGTTCATAAATCCCGCAATTATTCCATAAGAATCCTCGTATTTTCAGGATACAGTAACAGTAGACTGTATCTTTAGAAAGGAATATTTGTTGTTTTCCAGGAAATAGCGTCGGGAAGTAGTGATGATGAATGTCCGGTGCTGATTAACGAAAAGGCTTTGCAGGAATCGATTGGGGTAAGAGACAGGGTAGACGTAATGCGACATATTTTTTTCACGGCTTCTTTGCTTTTGTTCTTTACATATCTTTTGTTTTTATCTGTTGTAAAAGCATAGTTGAGTATTGGCCAAACTAACCTAACTGTCTGATGGTTAAGTTAGTTTGTTAATAATTAATTAATTGTTTAGAAAATTGTGAGTACGGTTGTTATAGGAAGGAGGAGAAATGCAATAAATTATCAGAGATGTGGCGATTTGCTTAAGATTTAGTTTTATGGTACGTGCGTCTTCAAATTTCATTGTTTTCAGAGTGAAAATATGGATTTCAAGAACGAGTTCGGACCATCAAGAACTTCAGAGAATGAATGCTGGAAAGGGCGAAATCCTTTACAGAAATTTTCGATTTTGATTGGCAGCAATAAATTAACATTTAAAGTTACCGATGCTCCTAAGATGCGTGTGGGTTAGTATCGTATTACTTTATATCGTATTACTTCTTTTATATTTTATATCGTATTACTTTTATATCGTATTACTTCTTTTCTTGCAAAAAAGTTTAAGTTCTCAATGTTAGTCAAGTATGACATAATGCCCATGAAACAAAAAATTATAGCTTTTGTGATTTCAAATCATTTTGGCGTATGAGTTCAGTTAGTCAGTTTATACATTAAACGATTTTGCAGCTGATGATTTGATATGTCAGAAAAATGAGGGTGAACTAGATGACGCTTTTCGTGACTATGCGCTGTGGAGTGATCACGAAATTGGTCTCGATAGGCCTATTTACCGATGTAAAATATGTGATCGCGCCTACGCTCACAAACGACCTTTGTTGGCTCATGAAAAGACTCATATCAGTGAGTATTAGTGTTTTTGTATGATTTTATTTACAAAAAGAAAATTAGGTGAGCGTATTCTTGTGGTTGATCTGGAATTTAATTTATTTCTAAAGTGATTGCTGAGCTATTTACCTGGATTCGTGTCTAATGAAAAATAAAAGCAACCATCTAGAAAAGCCTATATTGTATTAAAAACGACATTTACAGTTTGCTTACACAAACTGTAATTAGGTTAAATAACAATTGATTCTATGGTATACTTTACTATTGCTTGTATAATTTTTCTTTGTCATGATAGTTAGTACTTTACAGCTGGACGACCTTATCAATGCCCGATATGTACAAAACGTTTCGCTCGTCAGGTGAACTTCAATATACATATGAAACTTCATGCGAGTGGCCGTCGTTATTTTTGCTCTTTATGCGGCAAATGGTTCAGAACGCAGTCATTAATGTCTGAACATCAGGTAAAAGAATAATGTTGCGATTCAAAAAATTACAATGGTTATATAGCAGCAAACATTTTCCGCCTTTTTCTGTCACGTATATTATTTCATATCTGAGATCTGGAATGTGATACATTTAAATTGATATCAATGTTGAAAGTGGACAGTAAGCTCCTGTAAGTGAAGTTTTTAGACTCTTCAATTTGATAATATAAAGATGTTGAGTCAAATTTTAATGAGTTAATTTTAAGGTTTTAAGGAAAGGGAGCAGACATTCGCTTGTCTTTTGGCCAAGGCGATATCTTTCTTGAGTCTTAGAGATCTGCAGTAAATGAGAAAAACATTACACCGCCATTTTCTTCATTTATTGGATCAAATTTCAGCAAAAGTGTTTTGCTTTGATGAATGGTCTGTCGGTGCCAACTGATCGTCCATTAAGATATCGTTGTTATTATTGTGATAAAATGTTCCATCATCGAAGGGATAAGGTGATTGTTATTTCTTGAATACACCTTATTTGTTAATGTATATAAAAGATAATAAACTAAAGTTATTTGGAATTCCTTTAAAATGCTTAGGTTGAGAAATGGGGAATGAGCAATTCTACTTTTTAGCTAATTCGACCCAAAATTATATATTTTAAGCAAAGTTGTTGTTTTCCTATTTGTATAAAAAGGTGATTCCTTAAGATCATATAAAGCTGTGTGTTCTATATAATCGGAAGTGTTAATTTACGGATTTCTGTTTACAGTGCGTGTTTTAAACAAACTTAGAAATCAATCAGTTTTAATTGTAATACGTAAGATAGCCGAAGCTGGCCAAAGTGGTTAGTCTACCATGATCGTTAGAAATTTGAAATGTGTTCAATTCCTGTCGAAAGTTTATAGAACATTCATGAAAGGACGCATACCGGTGAGCGACCGTACACATGTGGGTATTGTAGCAAGGGCTTCACGCAATCGCAAGCTCTTACAATCCATATAAGATCACATACAGGTGAAAGACCGTTTAGTTGTTCGATATGCGGCAAGGAATTTCGGGATAGGTAAGTTCCTTCTTCTTGTCAAGTGCAGCTATGATGAAAGGATTAAAAAATGCTGTTATAATGAGACTGAATGCAGATGTTGTAAATTCTGTTCTAAACTGAGCTGCACATTGGATTTTTTCGTAAAAGTGTGTAAATTTTTTCGTAAAAGTAATATTGGAAAAATGGAGATAGCAGACTTGATCAGATTCTGAGTTTCTACTTTGAGGTTGTCGCAAATTTCTGGAATATTTTTTTGATTTCTATATTGGATTTCTTTCCAGCATGATAAAAGTTTCATGATATTTTTTTCGCTCGAGTTTTTGATTTTTGGAGCCTATATGAGCTATTAGAGATCAGTGCATTTTATGATGCTAAATATTATCCTAATTTTTCTGTGGAGTTTTTTTCTGTGAATTTTTCTGTAAACTTTCGACTCAGAAATTTTTCAGCTCAGCCTTAAGGAAGCACGAATTTACCAAACATATCAATGAAAGCCTTCCCAATGATGACTGTAATGATTCATCGAACGAAATAACTTTAGTGACAACACCGCATGTGAATTAGTAGTGATTTATCGTCCGATTTCTGTATATTTCCTTGTATTTTCCTTTGTTTAAATTCTTATAATTTCGAGCTTTTTGAATGGGATATAATAGTAAGATGGGAATAGAAGCGTAACCATTTGCCCAATACATATTAATTTTAATTATTTGCTTTTTCGTGTCGTCATTTTTGTTTATGACACAGTAAGATATAAAATATGACATTCTTTTGAATATTGAATGTTAATTCTTATTGGCATCTTTCACTTCGTTCGCAACATTTATTTGATCTAGGATTTGCACGTTATATGGTAACAGGTTGTAACGAAGAATTATAAGTGAATCATTAAATAAAATTATAATAGTCATTTGAAACGGGATTAAATAGATGTGTTATGACTACAAATAGGCTTATCGGTGTTCAACATAGTTCTACTTTTTTGTTTTGATTTCATCAATGCTTGCTTCAAGTGAATTATTTATTTTTATTAGTAATAGTATTAGCAATAATTTTGATAGAAGTATATATATATACATATATCGCACAATATAAGTATATTCTTACATGCAAAGACTGATATTTCAGTATTTTATACTTTAACTATGTTAGAGTTTTTTAACTTTAACATATACTTATAAATACAAATCAAAATATCAGTTAAGCATGCTGTTGAGTTACTCTGTGATAATTTTTTTGGAGCTAATTTTATCCTTGGTAAGCGCATTTGTTATTTAGATAGGTGATCTATATTTATCTCTTTTGTGAACATATTATATTCTGAAATCTTTGTCTTCATCTAGTGCTTATTTATATGGCCTGAGTTCAACTGTTTATACATATTCTATTTTATATTTCTTAATGTTTTGAATTTTTTACTGAATGCAGAAGGAACGTTTTTAATTTTTCATCATTTTCAATCTTTTGTTTATATCTTATTTATAATTAATTATTTTGCATCCAAGAAGGTGTTTTCTGGTTTCTTTTATTTTGGTGATACTTCAGTTAAAGTTCTTGTTTTTGTCAGATAAAATTAAAAAATCTTCTAGTCATCAATTTGGAGGGTTTTGTGCTAAACTCGTTTCCTGTTCTGATATAAATTAGTAAATTAGTACAATCAAACATCAAACATCTGGCAGAGAAACGTTTGACGTGCAGATGAAGGGATATATTTAGTGATATTGCATTTTAGAGTTAGATGGTTTGTTAGCATCAAATGAACTCAACTTCTCACCGCATTAATTCATGTGTTTGATCTCTAATTATATATTCAATGGATAAGTGAAGTATTCATGTATTTTTTATTTACACTTGGTGATCGTCAAGATATCTCGGTGTAATGGATCTCTCCATTCTTTTTGTCCATAATCCTAGAATTTGATAATTAAAGAATCTTTATAATGTGAATTAATTTTTTGGTTATTTGATTTCTTTTGTCTATCAACAGCATATTTAATCGAAAGTTAATAATTAAAGGAAAAAAATAATATTATTTTGAATGAATTATAAGAGATCATGTATCAACATATAATTTCACCTTAATAAAGAAAACGAGATTTTCATCAAAACTGGAAATTTTTGAGGATAAATAGAAAATATTTTCATTAGTTTTCCATTGTCTACATCACGATGAAAATTTGATGCAGAACGGAAGAAAGTGAGAGGTGATCAGTTCTTATCATTGTTATTCAATTCGACAGCGTTAAATTGCTGGCAATAATTTCAACAATAATGAAACCTCTACTTATGGTACATAATATTTGTGATTGGTGTTGCATAACAAAATCACCAATTATTGGACGTAAATTATGTCCAAAATGTGGCATACAAATTACTGATAATACTTTGCGATGTATTTTCCTACCAAGTCCATTCCTTTCGACAACTACGAATTATTGTTGTATAGTGTTGAAACCATCGAGAAATTCATTCAACAAGTTAGTTTTGAATTTTCTTCTTTTTTTCAAACAAGAATATTACTGCTTAGATGTTAACAAGAATATTACTGCTTAGATGATATCCTGATATGATGTTTAAGAATGCTATCATCCATTTTTAGTAATTTTCTTCATCCTATCATTTTATTAATTAGATTAGGAATTTCATTCTCTATTTTTAAATTTTATAAGTTATAAAAACAATGAATATTGTTAGATTTATAGTTCTTTTATTTGTGTGTGTGTTTTTTTTAACAAATTTATTCTTATATTAATTATTTGAGATGTTGAAATATTCCATTTTTTTTGCGATCATTTCAATTTTTGTTTGCTTATAATTTTTTTAGCTTAAATTTATTTTTGAAAATTTCACAGATATAAACTGGGCGATGATCTTCATATTGGTTTATCAAATTCAAAAGGTTTTGTATTTTCGTATACTGCTGATGGTATAATAGTTGAATCATCGTGGGATAATTGTCTCTGTATATATCGGTTCAATGATAACGAAATGTGTGATAAAAGGATGAAAATATTTGTCAAGAAATATTATAATCAATTTAGTCGCCAAGTTTGTTTTATTATTCAACTTAGAAGAATTACTATCATTCATTTATTTTTTTCAAAATATCGCAACTTTAAATAGAATGTTATGAAAGATATTTCTCTTTTTATTGAAGTTCTAAGTGTTAGTGAAATGTTAGCGATTTTATTGAAATGAGGTTGACAATGGTGACAATGTCGGAGTATATGGTTATAGAAACTTTAAGGAAGACAGGACAGAGTAGGTTAGAATGGGTTAAAATTATAAATTATCATTAAGAGAGAATGTTAAAATTAAAATTGAGATATTAAGATAGGCTAAAATTAAGATAGAATGGGCTAAAACTAGACAGAACCATCAGACCGTTTATATACAACTATATTATGCATATGTAATTGCGGTTCTGGTTTTGGTGCTATCGAAAGATATACTATATTGAAAAAATTAATTAACAACTATTGAATGTGATTTCTTTGCAGCATTATGATAAAAGGAATTGGAACTGTTACGATTTTGTTGTGGAATTTTTACTTGATATTGGTTTATTGAAACGTACGACGTATGTGAAAGAACAGTTCGTCACAGAACGCGTTTGTAAAGCGTTACAGAGAGTACTTCGTTATTACAGTCTTTTGAATAGATTGTCACAATGTAAAGTTAATTATCTTGCATTATTCTAACTTTGGACTTTGCTAGTTTTTCTAGAAGTGTAAAAAGATTTAAATTATTTTACTACCGTAACCGAAATTTTTGCTTTAACTCATATAAATATATACTAAAAGGATGAATTACCTTATACAAACGCGCGTAGGTGTGTGTGGATATGTGTGTATCGCATATGTATCGTTATAGCAATAATGATTATATATATTGTAATTAATTTAATTAAACTGTATGAATGTAAGAAGCTCTGTGTCTATTATATATTATATACGTAGTATAAATGTATCATGTTGTAACCTATTCCAGTATTGCTCAAAATTGCAATGGAATGGAATAAGGCCATGCACAGGCCGATTTGCTCTACTTTTACTTGAATTTCAATTCGAAATGATTACTGCACCTTTAGGCTCTGGCATCGATTTGATAGGCTATTAACTCACCGCAGGGAACGAGTTTTCACTGCGTCACTCTTCTCTTACGTGATTTTGGGCGACGTTATGTTAAGTCTGGCGCTATATCGTAAACGTACTTAGAACATAGGCGATGTAGCATGTCGTTTCTTTTAAATGCATTTTTAAAAATTAAGAGACAATTTTTGGTACAGTAGGTTGCAGCTAAATTATGGCAGAAAGTCTGGAAGGAAGCAGAGATATGGATTGTGACAGAAGAATGGATTCATTGGGTTATTCCAGGGAACAGGTTTCTCTTTCCGGATTGTTTATTTTTCGGCATGTGATGTCCTTATCTGAAGTGTCTCATCTTAAATTTGAAATTTATGGGTCCTTATATTACCGAGTTTCACTCGTTCCTATCCATTGTTTTTTTTGCCCATAAAATGAGTTGGTGATATGTCTAACGTGAATAACCAATATCTTTGCAGTTCGACAGATTTATTCATGATTACCGTGAATCAGCCGAACCTTCTACCTATGACTCGCATGAAAGTGATACTGCGATAGATGCTGCACTAAAGAAAGATTTCATTAATGTAGAAAGGAGACTAACGAAAACCTTCTATGTCATCAAAAAGTATGTTTAGACTATAATTTATTGCTATTGTTTTCATGTGAATGTTGCGTTACGAAAGCATGCGAATATCAGAGCATCATGTATTTGTTTGATTTGAATAATAAGGTACAGCATTAATTGAAAAATGTAATTTGAATGAGAGTGTACATATTATAGTACGATGTGGCTGGATAAACCAATACTGGGAACCTTTTTTTAGAGAGTAATGGTAAGAATAAGCTTGGTAATAGAATTTATGAAAGTAAATAAGAACTCCACAGCTAACTATATCATTTTCTCAAATTGTTTTTCTTTAATTGCGAAGGAAATTGATCATTTTTAGGTTACCCAAAGCAGAGACTTCAAATGGATTGTGCTTGCGTATCGAATCCATGCTGGAGATTTTTAAAACGGTAAGATTGTAGGTGGTATCTTTGAATAAAATATGCAGAAAACTGGAAATTTATCATTAGTCAATCATCGTTCTTTTTACTCACGACATCTATGGTAGGCCTGATCGTAGGTAGAAATTAGAACTCATAGTGGAAATTTTCAGACTAGCGATAATCATAGCTATGTATATGGTTTGTTTTTAGTTAAAGATCGTAAAAGAGGATAATAAAGAAGAGTTCAGTTTGCATAACGTACCTTTACCGGATTATGATGCTGCCGATATCGAATTATTACTTGGTAAAGATTTTGCATCGACACAAATAACGCATAATAATGGTTTGTCAAAATTCAAAGAGAAACTGCGGAAACAAATTATCGGCAATATCCAAATGGCCAAAATTCTATTGGAGGAATGTGATGAAACTGTGTCTTTATACCGAGAGAAAGGTGGCTGTTTTGAACGGAATTCTTATGAACCTTGCCGAAAATCAGTCAGAGATTAAATGAAAGATTTTTAATCGCAATTTTTTTGTGAATGTAGGGTTAATGAGTGTTTTTTCTCTAGTTCTTCAAAATATGCGACAGTAACGGATGTCGTGGATTTTTTGCTCGAATTATAACGGGAAATCAGGGCATATCTTCCATCAGACGAATTCATTCATCACTCATATTTTCTCGTAAGTTCTTATTTTCTCAGTAGCCACCTGTTTTATTCATGGTATTTAGATCAGTTCTGTCGAGGATTTATTTCAAAAAAAAGTTATTTTTTAGAAAAATTAAATATTTCCTTAACATTCAAAAATTCACATTCGCATAAACTTAAGATAAATTGGAAGGATTGGTAGTTCTTCATATTGTAGTGCTTTATATCGTTTATTTAGTCTCTGCACCTTTTGTTGTATTAAAATGACAAGTTATTCCTTTTCTAGGTTGGCCACCAACCGGAGCAACAACTTGGAGAGCGCATTTGATGGAATTTCGAATAAAATCTTGTATAATAGTGTATTTCCTGACATAAATATATAATTTTTCGTTTTAGAATAAACAGAAATATTCATACTGTTAAACAATGTATATGATATCATCAGCAAGTATAAATTAGTTCTTATCACCGAAGAGGTTGTGAAAGTTCTTCGAAACATTCACATTCAGTTGTTCCATTTGGAGCTTTCCAAGAAGCATACACATAACAATAGCCACCTTCCAGACCCTTTAAAATCAACGTGGTTTTTAGTTATACCGAAAAAGACACTAATTACAATTTATGATACAATTGATAAGATTAGCGCAGACAATAGTTTTATATTTGGGATTGATACTACGAACTTCCAATAAGGGAGTATGATGTTTTTTTCAAAACTATTCGATATAAATTACAGATATTCGAAACATCACAAGAATTGTTGAGAAGATGTCATAGGACTGTGATTTACGACATTATCTACTTCATTTTATGCACTTTAATATAGTATTAATTTGAATAAGGTTTGACTCATTGCTTACAATTACTTCATTTATTTTGGAGGTAAAATGAGATTTTGAAAAGAATAAGGAAGAAAATAGGTTGATCAACAAAACGAAGGTATAAATGTTATCATATATAATTTACCATTCACTTTACAGTGTATGAAATGTAGGTTAATTAATGACTACCTTAATTTTATTCGAAGTTTTACTCTTGTTCAATTTCAAGGTGAGAAATTCTCTTTATCAATTAGAAGAGAGAGAAATTTTTGGACATAACGGTGTTGTTTGATTCGTGTAGCTCTCTCTCTCTCTCCTTCTCTGTTTGTCTGCTCATTTTTTCATCTATGATAATTTTCTCTAAAATCGAAATCATGTGTTTATCATTCGAATGCATGCCATTTCTATTATTACTAATTTTGTTGTCAACTACAAAGTTTTTATTATCTTTTTTAATTAAATTAAAATTTATTACAAGGACAGTGTTGAATGATAAAGGTAAGTAAATAAGGTATACTGGCAAGATAAGAAAAGATTGAGAAGCTAATAAAAATATATTTAAAAATTTTCAAAAAATTTGTGTGAAAATTTTTGTCATGGCCGGAGAATAGGTAGAAAACCTTTGTCATAGCTGGAATAGGTAAAATGTTCAAAAACTTTTCGCTAAACTTTTAAGAAAAATTAATAAATTAAAATTTAAGAAAAAAATAAATAAATTAAAATCAATAAATTGAATGAGATATATATTGGCATTTGTTTTGAAGTAAAACATTGAAATTTCATCATTTATTCAACACACTTATCAATATTAAAGTTAAATTTTCTCAAATACTTCTTTACTTCCCGAGAGTTCCTGAAGAAGATAAATAGGAAATATAGCGCTAAAATTATTTGTAAATTTCGTAACGATAGAGAATAGAAGTGATGTATGTAAATGATAAAGGAGTAAAGATGAATCTTTTTATTATAATATTGCGCTAGCTAGAATTAGTGATTGGTGTAATGATAGATGAAATGATGATATTATAAATAGAATAGCTTTTCAGGAAGTCTCTGAAATGATGATATAGAAATAAGATAGCTTCTTAGGAAGTTCCTGAAATAATGATATAGAAATAGGATAGCTTCTTAGGAAGTTCCTGAAATGATGATATAGAAATAGGATAGCTTCTTAGAAAGTTCCTGAAATGATGATATAGAAATAGGATAGCTTTTCAGGAAGTCTCTGAAATGATGATATAGAAATAGGACAGCCTTTCAGGAAGTCTCTGAAATGATGATATAGAAATAGGATAGCTTTTCAGGAAGTTCCTGAAATGATGATATAGAAATAGGATAGCTTTTCAGGAAGTTCCTGAAATGATGATATAGAAATAGGATAGCTTTTCAGGAAGTTCCTGATGATATAGAAGATAGAAGTAGGATTGCTTTTCGAGAGAGCAAGAAAAACGATAAACTTTCCGATTAGCGCCTATCATTTTTATTTCAGTCTTAATTTTAGTTTTAAAATTTTAATCAATATTGCTATCAATTTTGATTAAATTTGAAAATCAAAGTAAAAATTGATCTTTGATAGAGTGAAATTAAATAAAATCAAACCTATTAGTATTCGTTTCATTTATTAATTATTATTCCTTTTCATTGTACCTATCGGTAACGTTAATTTTTCCTTTATTATCTATTAATTTTTGAATTCAAATTTTGTATGGCATAAAAGGGTAATCTACAAAATGCATTATATAATTTCATATTTTGATATAATAAGCGATAAATATGAAGAAACGAAGCATGTTAAATTCAGTTACATTGGGTTTAAAAATTACTGAGGAATATAATTTAAATTTAAAATTTGAATTTAAAGTTACTGATGATCTTTGCATTCTGAAGTACTGCTCCTATCTAATTAAACCGTATGGAGAATGTGATAGATTACAATGATTATTAAGACGATCATTATAATTATAATGATAAGTAGTTGCATTCTGAAGTACTGCTCCTACTTTTCTATCTAATTAAATAGTATGGGGAATGTGATAGATTACAATGATTATTAAGACGATCATTATAATGATAAGTACTTGCATTCTGAAGTACTGCTCCTACTTTTCTATCCAATTAAACCGTATGGAGAATGTGATAGATTACAATGATTATTAAGACGATCATTATAATATCATTATCATTATAATCATTATGACAATTATAATCACTATAATTATGATAATTGTTAAGATGATTATAATGATTTTGTAAGATAGATATAGAAATAAAATCTTAAAAAATTAAGTAGACTTTAAGGATAAACATATTTTATTCGAAAATTCATATTTATTATTTATGAAATATGAAAAGCAATGATACTGTATGAAATTTAAATAAATAAATTTAAATAAGTTATTAAAATTTAAATAATTAAATTTGAAACTTTCCATTATATTAATATACTATATGATACTAACAATTTTTCAAATATTTTTAATTTATATAAAAATTTGAATTTTTATAAAATTTTATAAACAAAGAAAAAAAAGACAGAGATAGAGAGAGAGAGAGAGAGAGAGAGAGGGAGAGATTTTACACTAACCTTTTTAGTGCAATATTCTTTGCACATTTGTTGCATCTCTTTACATAAACTACCATCAAGTGGTACTTTATATTGATAACATGTACACGTGAAATCACGTCCATTCCACGTAGAACAATGTCCATACCAATATGAATCCTGTTTACATAGTTCATCGCATGCTTGATGATCAGGTAAATTACATCCTATCCTGAATTTTATATAAATTTTGCATTAGAAGAAAATTTCGTAATTCATTTCTTATTTACTCTTTTCATTCTTCAAACTTTGTATGATAGCAATAATCATTCATTTAATCAATTATCAGTTATCAGTTATCAGTTATCAGTTGTTGCTATTATATAACTATTGAAATCATTCATTCTCTCAATTCTTCTCTTTCACTTCCTTTTCATTCTTTAATTAATATGATCGAAATATTACAAATTTCAAATATTTTACTTATAGATTTTAAATTTATAAAAAACGACAAATTTCTGATTTCATAAATCAAATGCTATTTCTTATATTAATATAGCTGAATGGAATTAAAAAGACTGTAATTTATGAAATTATTAAATGATGATATTAAATCGACAAAAATTAGAAACCACTAATTTTAGTAGAACTGAATGTGCTAATTAATTTTATAGGTATTATAACTGAATGTGCTAATTAATTTATTGTTATAGTGTTAATAGGTGTAATTTAATAGATAAAGGTGTTAATTAGATAGGAGAATATCTTAATAAGAATGATCAATGAAAGAAATCAATCATCTAATTAATATTTCATTCCTCTATTTTTACTCCTCCCTATTACCTGTACTAAATTAATAATTAAAACATTATTTGCTAATTAATGCTAATTATTCATGGTTAATGTAATTAATGCTAATTAACGTAATGCGATTAACGTAATTACTGCTAATTATTCTAATACATTGGTTGCTTTTGTTAATCCTTAAAAATCTAATCACATCTATGAATTTATAGCAAAAATTGTACATCATATCGTATTAGAAAAAATTCAAATTTTCCGATTGCATTTAAATTGAATGGAAAATTTCTTAATGACAAATTTAGGAAACTTAAATTTAAAGGAGAAAAAGATGATAATTTATCATTAATTTTCATGTATTATTAAATTTAATTAATATTTTTCATATATTATTAACAAATTAAATTAGAAGTGAAAAAAATGAAAAGACAATACCCTTGCTCTGTGATATTTTTGCCGTTGATAAGATTGATAATACAATAAATGATAAGGATGATTTGAAAATTGATCAAAATTTTGAAGCAATAGATACTATTACTATTACTACTACCACTACTACACCATTTACCACAATGATTCAAAACGCTGCAACTCGTCGTCGGGTTGTTCAATGACATTTGATATGAATCCGACCAAATAAGCAAGCCTTCAACAATCAGCGATCGTTTACCTCTTTGATACTCCAATTTTTACCAACCTTCCATCCTCTTCCGTTACCGCCTAAACCATTCATTTTTCCTTTTTCCGCTACGTTTGAACCACCCATTTCTCCTTTTACCGATTCCGCCTAAATCATTCATTTTTCGCTCGTATCATTCCGCTCTAAGATACCCAATAATTTTCACTCACCCTATTACGCCTAAATCAGATTGAAACGTTATTTTACTCTCTGTGATTTCTTAAATTTTTCCTTTTCTCCACCCCCTTTTTTTTTAACCTTTTTGGTAATGTTGGAAAATAATGTTGGAACATAAGAGGAAGGAACGAATTTTAATGGTTGTCATTAATTTCTTACGAAATTTTCAAACGATACCATTTGAGCATTATTTGAAATTTAACACTTTGAATAAGTTATTGATGACATTCATTGAAACGATTAATGAGACTAATTCTGTTTTTTGGCACAAATAGTTAACTTTACTGATATTTCTATCGTTATTTATTACAAATATTGGAATTGATTTATCACGATATCATTTATCAACATAATATCGATATAAATAACAATTAATATCTAAACAAATAACAATTGGTAGCAATTGTTGCAGTAATATGATATATCTAGCAATAACAACAATTATTATTATTTGCGATACCAATAATTTGAACTGATACGAAGAAGAAAACTATTATACATCAAATAGTATACGTAATAAATAAATTTACCTTACATTTAAAATTAAATGATATTATAAATTTGTTATTTATAATTTGCTGTTGATAATCATTTACTAATTTATAATTTATAATGATTTACTGATGATAATAATTTACTAATGCTAATGATAATAATTATTAAGAAGAATTTTTTTTTAACTGTTAAGGTTAATTTTATTTTATTCCTTATTTTATATAAAATTTCTTCGTCAAAATTTTTCTATTTATTGTTGTTTAATGTATATTATTAGTGTAATTAATAATGATAATATTATGTATATTAAAATTATTATTGTATTATAAAACAATCTTATGTATATATGTTTGCCATATGTGATATATGTAATACTTGATTGTTCTTATTTTATTTCTTGATATCGAATAATATCGTCGCGGTTTTTCTTCAATGTTGAAAATGGAATGATTTTTACATCATTTATATCTTTTCCGATAATTCCTAACTTTTTTTCCTTCTTAACATAAAATGAAGAAAAAATGATATTGTTATAATTTTTAATTGATATTTAACTAGCAAGAATGCTATCTATAGATGAATTAAACTTGCTATCTATAATTTACTGATAACTGGTAATGATAATAAATAATAATTAGAATTTTCTATCATTTCCCAACAATTATTAAATTGTATGTTTTTCTTTTTGTCGTAAGCTTATTGCGTTATAATATCAAATATATAGTTTTATACGTCTTCATAATCTCTATTAAAAATTCTAATATAGATAGTTTCTGAATAATCACAATGATAATTATTTGATAATAACTTTTTGTTTATTCGCATACTCTTTAATCAGAATATTAATGAAAATAGTGAATTAAAACAATTTCAATTTGAAGATGTTATTATCAACAATTATCATTATCATTATTCAATTATTCATATTCATATCATTTATCATTATGACTATTTAATTGTTCATATAGTAAAATGATTTTAATTCGAAGGAAATTAATCGACGAATTATTCAATTATTCATATTCATATCATTATTATCGTTATCATTCAAATATTCACATTAAATATTATCAACGACTATCATTATCATTATTCAATTATTCATATTCATATCAATTATCATTATAATTATTCAATTATTCACATTATAAAATGATATTAATTCTGGTGGAATTAATAATTAATAAATTTATTATATCTAAAGCGATTTCAATTCTAACTATTATACGATTTCAATTCTAATTATTCTACATTCTCATTTTTGACAATATATTTTTAGTAAATCTATAAAATTAATACATTACACGCCTATTAATTATAATAATATAAATTTTATCATTATCATTATTCAATTATTCATATAGTAAAATCATTTTAATTCTAAGAAAATTAATCGATGAATAAATTTTATTTGACCTAAAACGATTTCAATTCTAATTTTTCTATATTCTCATTTTTGAAAATATATTTTTAGTAAATCTATAAAATTAATACATTATACGGCTGCCGATTATAATAATATAATATATTATATATGACAACGAATCATTCCAATAATGATTATAAATTATAATAATATAATATATTATATATGACAACGAATCATTCCAATAATGATTATAAATTATAATAGTCTTTTTACCAAAGCAATAATGGAACGATAACTCAAAATTCGGTCCCATTTTAAAATTATTCGTTAACTGATGCAATCAGGAGAAAACGATATTGATCGACTTTAGGATAAGCTCTACTGATTAAAG
>CAKAEH010002034.1:0-17122 GCA_916381525.1 Cercopithifilaria johnstoni
TACTTTTCCTTCTCATTTTTTAATTTTTTTTATTCTGAATTTATCCATTTTATACCAATCAGGCAAATAGCAAATGCTTTTCTGACTACATTTAATTTTAGATTTTATGCAGGTAGAAAATATCTGATAAAGAAATGCATTTTGACAAAATGTATGTAATTATTCAACAGAGAAAGGATAAGTTGAGCTTAGCAAAATGCATGGAGAAACTTAAAAGCATACATAGGTTTCAATGCAGAAATTGATGCCATTTTCGATGTTTGGAATAATTTTCAATTTCAGACTAGAGAACCATTGGAAAAACGTAGTCGGCATGCCTCACGAGATAGTGTGGGAAGTGTTAATGAGGAGGTGCATCAGTTAATTGGTGGACGTATTGTTGGTCAGCCAATATACATTCAGATAAAACGAAACGATGATGGCACTTCAAGTAATAGAAGGTGTTTTCTTACGCTTGCTCTTGATATTACCGTAATTTACTAGATAGGTCGCTCTTTCTACAATATTCTGATATTAGCAAAGGTAAATTTTGTGAATGGATAAAAATTTCAAAGAGAAGTTTAGGTCGAGTCATTTCAGGACTCTTGTGGTACAGGGTGCGGTTGAAGGAACAAGGCTTGTACAACTGAGGTTACTCACTTTTCTATCGACGTCTTTTTAGGATTATATGAGCGTAACAGAAACTTAAAAAAGTAATCATTATGTGGTGTGGGAGATATTGTTACACATCCTGCAAATGATATCATTCATAAAATTACTGTACCACTTCATGACATGAAATGACTTCATTTGTAAATGTAGATCCTACTTTCATTTTTCTTTTTTTGCAATAACAATAAAGACTTGCAGACCACCTTTTACTGTTTCAACATCGAATGATGGGCAGCAACGTTTAGTCAGGGAAGATACATTGGAAAGTGGAAGTCGAAATAATACTGTGAGAATCGTTTCCCATCTTTCCACTGGACAGCATGGCGGGGAATTACATCAGGAAAGGCATCATGCAGCAACCGAAACTATTGGGAGTGTTGGATCAACTGTTATGAGTGAAACGTCTCTGATGCACCGCGATACGAATGGACTGCGCTCAAGGACAGAGTGAGTTTTTCTCAAACTTTTTATAATATCTTTCCTACTCTTTCGATCATTTATTATGCGAAATGATGATAACATTAGAACGAGCTATATTTCGAGAGATATTTGACACAGACTGGCGTTGCCGTTCACTGTTACACTGAAAATTAGGTTTGAACTAGTGAAAGGTGACTGTATGAATGGATTGTAGTAGGAAAAGATATCATATGGAGAGCGAAGGTTTTAGAATATCTGATCAGCTGATGTTAATGAACAGTTTTAATGCACTGGATATCACTGACTAGAGCATATTTGGTACCAGTACCTCAAACGGAACATTGAGGAATCTCCGCAATGTGAGTCAGCAGACAGTTTTAGCAAACTGGTGATTTATTGAATATTTTTAGATCGGCATGTGAGAGTTTACTTGCACCTACTTCAACAGCTAGACAACCAAGTCGCCTAACTGGGGGCTATCAAATACATCATCCTAGCCAGCAGAAAAGGGACTTTGTGAATAGTTCTGTACCCACAGTAACTCCACAACGTTAGTTTTTTTCTCTTTTCCGGTACAAATTATTATAGGCTATTTGTCACGTATATTGTTGGATTACTTCTTTATTGCTCTTTCTCGACGCACACTCAATCTAAGTACCGTTCATTGAGCTGTTTAGTATAAGGTCATCTCACCTTATGACAGCAACAATTCAATTTATTTGATGGTTAACAAAACCAATATAAGAAAAAGCGCGTTGATTGTGAGCGAAATTATGAAATGCTATGAATAGAAAGCTTGTTAAAAAAATCACTACCTTATTTATCTCATATATTAATAAAGATTGCGATCCCTTCCTCCCTTATTTTTGTTTTATTTGTTTGTCCAAAAAGTTGGATTTTGTTTATCATAAATCCAATATCGTGAACTTTTTAAATGGTGATACGAAGTTTTTATTTGATATTTCATCTTTTATGGTTAAAGCCGCCGACCAACTGAAAAAATATGTCTGGCTCAGTTTTTATCCAAAATAATGTTCTTTTATAAGATATTCCTCAGACACTCATTGTAGTTTATCTTAATTTTAGCAGCAAAATTTGCATGCCGTTTAACAAAATATGGCGGATGTTGTTTTCAAAATCTTCTGCCAGATGAGAGTCTGAATAATGATAATTAATCTAGCATAATATTTATGCATTTCATTTCATGTTGAGCTACTATTAAGAAAAATTCTAAAACTACTGATAATTTATTGATCATTAAATTTCAGGTATTGGTACTGTAACTGCATTTACTCGTTTGACTCGCGATGTCAAAGTACGAAACGCTAGTGATACTGCTCAAGATGTAGAACAGGTTGTTATATTCAGGTAAGGTTTATTCGATGTGAAAACTTTCAATAGATTTCAATGGTACTGAGTCATCTTTATGCTTGTGAGATCTCTATATATATTGTATGGATTTGCAGCAAATTTCTTGTTTTTATTGTATCTTACAAACGATAACCATTTGAAATTTATCTCCTACCTCAAGTTTCTGAATTTAAAAAATTTAATCAACCCGCAGCTCATTTGTTTTCTATTTGTTTGAGACTTTTCAGAATTAACGCCATGTGCAATGAAATCCAAGTATTTTCTTTGCAGTGTTTTACCAAAAAATTTTTCAATTGCAAATGAAATTAATTGGACCCATATTATTTTAGGAAACGTTATCATTCTCCAAATTCGCCAACTAGTGGACGATTGCCGGCTACAACTGTGGAAATGGGTAATGTCGCTGTAAGTAATCGTAATGTGCATCAACAGCAGCAACATTTGGCTTCTCAGAATGATTTTGATATGACGTTGCGAGATTCTTCAGGCCTAAATATCGTCGACATGCACCATTCAAGTCCAACGAAGTTCACGACGTCAAACGGTGATGTCATCAGCTTCAGGTGTGTTACACTGCTCAAAAAATTTGAATATCGCTTTTTTTTTTGTTTACATGGATTGTGTTTTTTTAACACATTTTTTGTGGCGTCTCATGTATTACTCCCTGATCTGACAAATTATTAAAGTTTACTCCTACTAAAGATCATTCATATCTAATGAGTTTGTTGAAGGTTCGATTTTTGATGCATCCTTTTCTGTCTAACAAGAGAATAATAAAATAGTTACAGACGGAATTTTGTTAAAAAACCAGTTTGCACATCTTACCCATTATGTAACTGCTGTGTTAAATTTAAAATCTTTTCACGTGATCCCAATATAAATTAAAAATATGTGTGGTAAACTCATTCAGTTACTTTGTATTTGAGGTAATAATTTAACCATAAATAATCTTATGTTTAACCCAGCAAATCGGTTTTGTGAAAGAAGACATTAATGTTAGTCCTGAAGCACACCTTGAAACACTTCAACAAATAAATTGTTTAACAGTTGGGATGGTTTTGTTTGTAATTTTTTGTTATTGTAATTTTGATAATCCGATACATATTTTAGTACTGTGTTGCATAACATCGAAAGTCAAAATTCGGTAAAGCGTATCAGTTTGGATATTTCGCCGCCCGGTTCTTCAACACAAGCGGTTATTATAGACGAAAGGAACTTATTGGAACATGATGCTGTTAGTGCTGCGGAAGTGGAAGCGCGGATTGCGAAGAAGGTTGCACTGTTGGATCAGCCAGTCCGAGAATTCACGACTAAGCCAGGAAATCCTCAGGTATACATTTTCACTTAGGTGCGTCTTTAATATTTGCATTTTCATATTTACTTGCTTCTTGGTAGTTATCTGTCTTTTTTTAAAGAGTAAGCTGGATGAATTTTGCGAGACATTTTTTTTATTTTCAACGTTTTCAAGATTTGAAAGTACGGGAGAAGTCAGATTTCAGAATTTATCAGGGGGTTTATGACGTCTCGATATACCAATAGTTGAATTAAATAGAAGTTTTTAGTTGAGAATACATCTTTTTGATCTTTTTTGCTTGTAGTTACTGGTAACTCCTCGACCTGTTGTGGCACATCGTCCATCGTTTATTTCTAACATTGACGATACGAATAACAATGTTGCAGCAGCTGCTGCTCGTGATGCTAAGATAAGTCATATTGTGTCACGACAGGTAATTCTTCTGCAAAAATTTCCGAATTTTACATAGCTAAAAGTTAAAGGTCAGTTTTGCAAAAGAAAAAATTTTCTGCTAAATTAAATTGAACAAAAACTTTAGGTCCAATTTAATATCAGGAATTTGAGGATGTTGCTATGAATGTTGTGGTTGATATTCTTTTTTAATATAGTCAGTGTCAAAAGTTACAATTTACTTCTTCTTTGATCATGTCTTAAAACATTCAAAGGTTCTTTTTAATTTTCTGATTTTTGGAAGAGTACTGCTAAATAAGAGTAAAACGCTATGTAGTTCAAATAATTGTAAACAGTAGGGGTTGTTGCATAAAAGTTCGTTCAATTATGCTGTTTCATTTATGCCCACCCCTGGCCTCTTCTCTCACTGTTTCTCTGCTCTTTCACGCTGAGCGCCTGATCAAGCCTAAAGTTCGAATTTCTAAAAAGATCGAAACAATAATCAGTTACATAGTTAAGTATAGCTTTTTGTTGTCGGAAATGCAATCGTGTAAGATATTAAGCGTGAAAAAAATATTTTGCAGCAGCAACTGTTTGATAATGCATGCAACTCAGCTATGGGTTCACCAGTACCTTTTACTTTAAACAGCCCTCTAATAACTCCACGCAGTACACCAGTGCCTGCTGCAAGTTCAACCCTTGGTACTCCAGTCCCTGGCGTGCGTATACCATCCAGAGGACCGTTGACTGATGAAGAATACTCGAGCATTGTTCAGAATGTGATCACTGCTTCTAGCGGTTCATCCGGTTCAGCGGATCAAGCACTGTTGAAAGAAGGTATTGAGACGAATTTCGTTTTTGTTATATTATAGATAGGAATTGTTCAATTGATCGAATTTTGGGAGTTAATGACGAATCCTTGAGATTCTTTGAATAGGGAAGGAAAAATTATGTACAAGCCTGAGTAAATCTCATTACTGTTTACAATTCGTTGATTTCAGTTTCGAATCAGTTTTTGAATTATTTCAATGAAAACAGTCGTTCTCCACATAACGGCACGTTTCCACTTCAGAGTTCTTCGGATACGCGATCGGATTCATCTGCTTCAAAGTAAACTTTATTTCAAAATCACTGTTCCAAACTTATTTTTATGTCAGAGTAGATATTCTGGTTTGATGAATTATTAAAGATGTAAGGACAAAGAAGAATTTATTCATTAAGAAGAGTAACCAGTGATAAAGTGTGACATACACTTTATTGGAATATTCAATGCGCGATACAGCTGTTCAAGAATTTTACAGAATTTTTATATTTTACATGTTGCTTTTTCAGTATATCGGTACCTGGTGTCATTTCCCTTTCAACACCTCCAACAAATGCTTTAATCACGTCCCAAACGCCTACGGCTACATCGCCGATAGCAGATTCAACTACTAGCAATGAACAATTATCAGTAAGTAAAATTCAGTCATTCGGAGTGCTTGAAAAAGCAAACGTTTATATCTGAATTTGACATATCAGCAAGTGTCAAAATTAAAAGACACTACACTATTTTTGATACACTTTCTAGACTAAGTTGGTGTTCGATTTTTATAAAGTTAAGTTTTATCTTTTTAATTTTATTTGTTAAAGAGCACATTATTCAAGTTCTTATTATTTATATTTTTCAAAATAATCTTTTTCTTAGTTTGTTACAACTTTCATAGGCTTTCAGATGCGTGCATTGCCGGATTCAACCACAAGCGATTTACGTCAAGTAGGAAATAGGCCAAGTTCGTCGCCAACTCCTTCATCTGTTAGCGGTTCTACGTCATCAACGTCTAATTCTTAAAGCTTAAATATTCCATCGGAATTCATTAAGAAATGAAAGTACAGTTGTTTATTTATTCCATTTCATTCATCCATCCATGATTGTTTTATTTCCTAGGCTTTTATGAAATGTTTCGATGTGGAAAGAATAAATTTTAGGTATTTGCTCAGATGCAAATTGTTTTTTTACTAATGGATGAGAAAAAAATGTAAAAGATCGGTTATGGTAGGCTATATTCAGTAGAAAAAAAAGCTCACAAGCTATGAAAAAGTATATGATTGTATAAAAGAAAATTTGCTTGTTCTTGTATTTATGCCAATGGAACAATTCATTTCTTTTAGTCTGAGGAGATTCAAAGAAAGAAAATTTTCTTGAATACATGGTTTAAAAAGAATGAACAAGTTTCGTAAGTTTTAATGTTTCGTCGATACTAGTTGTATACGACTGAAAGGCTTCACCTCGTGAAGAGCTTAAATTTATATGAAGTGACCTTATCCTTTTGGAGAGCATAATAACAGCCTTTGTTGTCCTGTTTTTTCTTTTTATTTTTGAGGCATTATACATTCGCTGGAATTATGGATTTCGATTTTCAGTTTCAGTATATATTCTTTAGTAAAATGTATATTAAAATATTTTTTTGTTTATTATTTATAATTCATAATGTGTTTATTTGTTTTGTAATTTCTTTTTCCTACTTCTTTTGTGACATACAGGATCTTATTTACAGCTGATCAGTTTACTTGTATCATATGAACCTATTTACATGTTCGTATTATATCTTTTTTATTAATTAAATTTCTTTTTTTGGTTCAAAATTAGGCAGACAACATGTATTCATTTGTTTTCTACTGTAGAAAGAATATTGGTAAATTTCGAGGATTATTAGCGAGTGCATCTTTTTTATTGATCACTCAGTACACAAATGTAACATTGACTTTTCCATCAACTTCTTCCTTACATTTATTTTAATTAATCCGTTTATTATATCTCCGGTAAAGTTTGTATATTTTTAGCATAAAATGAACTGTGCCAACTGTTAAAATTACTGAGACTTTACACTTATTGTTTTATCTTACTCAGGCTATTGGACTAAAGCTTATGATATTAGGGCGTCAACCATTTTATTTCATTTTTCCGCTGGTTGGCCCGGAATATTTTCTTGTCTTTGCATTATTTTTATTTTCAGGCTTGATTTGCTCTAACCGGTTGGTTTCTGTTGTCTTGATGCTGCAAATTGAGACATTAAATTGATTTGTGAAGTAGAAATATTTTTTCATCATTTCAAATTTGTTTTTCTAATTTTCGAAGGATTTATTCCTTCTTATTTTCTCTCTTTCTCTCTTTCTCTTTCTGTTAGCTTTGTTTCAGCACACAACTGCTGTCACTATTGCTTGACTATTGTGCATTGTTTTTACATTTCAATTGAGAGTGGAAATGAAGTCCACGTTTGAATCGAAAATAAAAATGTATTGATTATCTAACGTTGTATTCAAAATAAAGCGTGTCAATGATAACATCGGATGCTAACAATTGAAGTTTCGAAAGAAATAACTTGCTTCACCTTATTTTGCTTCCTTACTATTTGTTTGAAATTAATGTTTCTTATATGAGGGACGTAATTTTATTATGCAAATTCCAATGTCACAGCTTGAAGTATGGCAAGAATTGGAATTAATTTGGGCTGAATGAGACTATGCTGAAGTCAAATAATTAATTTGAAATATATATATATAATGAGTCGGAAGTGATCGAAGTTAAAGTGGATTTGGATGAGGTACGGTTAAGCTTAGTAAAGTTAAGCTAAATTAAATCGAATATCATAGTGGTCTAAACTATGTCGAGTATAAGGGTGGCAACATTTTTTCTTTGTTTTATGAAAAAATTATTGCACTATTGATATTCTGTGTATTTGCTGGCTTGACATGCATTTACTTATTGCACCCTTTTTTTTCGTTCATTAATAATCGAATGTTTTAATAATTAAAAAATCATAATAGTTTGATAATGATGTTTGCTTATTACTTGCAATTAATATTTTGTCAAATATAGTTAGTTAGCATTGAGCAGAAAAAGATTTAACTCTATTTCGAACATTTCATTGCCGGGAATTGAAATCTTGTGAATTATGCAAATGATAATTGTTATTATTGTAGGATTATTAATGTCATTCTTGAAAAGGTATATTTCCATTTATTATCCTAAAAATGAAATCAACAATGATCTAATAATTCAATCACGGAAAAAATGCTGAAAATGCTTTCAAAGATTTTCTTCAGACTGGAAGATAAATTTTGCTAATTCAAATTAGAGGAAGAAAAGATTAACAGAAGTTTTTATTTATATATGATTTAGTATGATATCTTTGTTATCTGTAATTTTAAGGAATCTCTTGAAGTTCATTCATTTGAATGATCGTTAACTTGATCGATTTGAATTTTCCTAATTATTTCAGATACTATTTACTACTCGATTGAATATTGCTTAAATATATGACGGTTAATAAATATAAAATGGTTTTTCACTTTCAAGTTCTTTCAAAACGATGAATTAAAATTAATAATCTAAACATTTCAATATTGATTGATTTTAAAATTTTAAGAACTAACTAAAATCATCAGGTTAATATTTATAAATTACCATATTGTGTAATTTTCCATAACAGTGAATATAAATAACGTTTCCATCATCGTGATAAAATTCATTTTAATATTTCTCTGATGTTGATATTTCAATCGGAAAGCTAATCAGGAACGGAATGCAATCCGTTCTAGTGCTTTTTATTTTTCCATGTTAATTCAAATTATTCCATTAAAACGATTGTCCAAGTTTATGATTAAATTCACTAGACTCCCTTTTTGACCTTACGCTAGTTCAACGATGTCTAAGAGTTATTTGACTTACGTGCACGTGTATGTATATTGCATCATTTACAATATGTTTATCAATCTATCAATCTGTTAGCCATCAGGTTAACAGAGCAGTCAAAAATGATCAGGCATACCTCTCATATTCTTTGGACACTTTCAGTTGAATCATTTCATAAAACCGTTTATGTGATAACTTATATTTCGTCAGCTTACTTCTTCCCATCTTCAAATCCTCCTCCCACTCTGATTAATTCATTTTCATTTAACTTTTCACACTCTTTAAAATTTACCTCATTCATACATACATACATATATTTACACATATATATATACATACACATACACTCACATACATACATACACAAATGTTTCACATACATAAGAATTTCACACGCAGATGCATTCATATGGATGTCAGTGCAGAAACTGATATCTCAACTGCTTATAGAATATACAAACGACACGGATGGAATATATGCATAATGTACGGTTGGTCGATTATCGATCTGTTTCTCGGAATTATTTTGCGTTTAGGATTTAGCAGTGATTGTATTATCAAATACAAGTATACCATTGTATGTTTCAGATTCCGAAAAATGGCATTGGCATTAGCATCAGCACAACTGCGTGTATTGTATGATAATACATTATTAAGTATGAAAGTATTAAGATATAGGTAAGGGTACCTTTTTTTTTTGTAAAAAAGTTCAGAAGTTTATCGTAAAATTATTTCATCTAATCTTCAAATTATAATTAAGATAATTTAATTTCAAAATTACATTACAATATTAATTAAATGTTAATTTCTTTTCAAATTACATTACATAAATAAAATGAGTTCCAACTTTTAGATAATCTTTTAATGGATATATTTTCCTTCTTTGTTTTAATCGATCTGATATTCGAATTTATTGTAATTAATTCTTTGTTAAATGCGTATGTTTTATTTCTTTACGTTTAATTACGTAAGTATAATTTTATTATTATTTTTTTGCAGTGTAATACATACAATATGCACAACGACAATTAGTTTTTCGAATTTGGCTCAACCAGAAGAAGTGTCAGAAGAAGAAATAGCATTATATAAATTATATAGACCAGAACGTGTAACACCCAACAAACGTGGCATAGATTTGTTGAATGATAGTCGAATCAATAAGGTTTACTTTAAGCTATATTTGGTTGTTATAGTCTAAGACATGCTTACTTTTATCAATCCACATACAGTTTAATTCATAAGATTCGTTTTAGAGTGTAAAATTCGTTTCATTTCATACTGCATATGGTTTACTTTAACTGTTGTCAACTTTTCATGAATGATTTTGTTTATTTTCCAGTACTGTTTATTTTTTCTCGAAATAACCGGGAAACATTAAATAGCTTGAGAATTTCCGAAAAATTTTTTTCTTTTCAGGGAATGGCATTTAGTTTATTCGAACGGCAATATCTTGGAATACATGGATTGCTTCCACCGGCATTTATGACTGAAGAGCAACAAGGCTATCGTATAATTAGTCAACTTCGGCAACAACCCAATGATTTAGCGCGATATATACAGTTGGACGGTTTACAGGTTTCTTTAACTTTATAGAAGTTTATTTTCTTCGCCGTTCCATGGCCTACTGAATCTGAAGTCTTTTAGCTGTGTAAATACTGTTGACCTAAACCAGAATGATACTCAATGAGATGAGTAATAAATTCCTTAGATATACTTCGCCATTGATGCCCACCATTAACAAAAATGATGCTTGTTGTTTTCAGGATCGCAACGAAAAATTGTTTTATCGACTTTTATGCGAGCATGTCGAGGAATTGATGCCAATCGTTTATACGCCAACTGTTGGTTTGGTTTGTCAGAATTTTGGCTACATTTATCGAAAACCAAAGTGAAAACTTTTTTTGAAATTTTTAATTAATGTTAAAGTTTTGAAATGTTGCAATGCTTGAAATGTTTGAAAGTTGCTTCAACGTAACGTTAATTATTGTTTGATGAGAGATAATTCAGTTTATCATTCGCTACCATATAATTCAAGTGAAAACTGAAGCGATGTTTATTTTTCATCATTTCTAAGTTGAATAGGATAAACTTAAACAGAAATACATTGGATAGGATAAAAGTATCCACTTCGAAAAATTCCACTTTCTCGAAATTGGAAATATATTGAATAGTAGGAAAGTATTTTCACGAAATGGATTTATGTATGAAAACGTTAATTTGATGTAGAACCAAATCCATAAACGAATAAAACTCATAGTAATTGCAGAGGTCTTTATGTAACAATCAATGATAATAGCATCAGCAAAATCCATCATATCTTATCTAATTGGCCAGAAAGCGATGTTAGGGTATGTTTTTTTCATTTTTAGTTTTCTGAAGCAGAAATATTCCATGTAATTTATAATTTCTCAATACTTTCAGCTGTTTCAAAAAATTTGAAATGAAAAGTTTGAAATGTTATCTATCATCGTTTTATTTTAACTGGACTTTTTTTGTAAGAAAAGCAATGAAATGTAAATCGAAATTAGGGAATACATTTAGGATAAGGCTTCAGTGTTTAAAGTTGATAGAATCATATAACAAGGATAGTACTAAACTTTTTTCATATAAATTTAGTATGCATTCAAGCAGTAGTGGTATAGGAATGATTGGTAAGCTCAAAAACCCCAAATTCTTCAAATACATATTTTTCTATGAAAATGTACTTCTTTTAATTTCAAAATTCATCGAAGCTTTTTCAATTTTCTTTTCAGGTGATTGTAGTAACAGATGGAGAGCGTATACTTGGTTTAGGTGATCTTGGATGTTATGGCATTGGGATACCAGTGGGAAAACTTGCATTATATGTTGCTCTTGGTGGAGTGCAACCCAGGTGGTGTCTTCCTGTGCTATTGGATGTTGGAACGAATAATGAAGTAAATGACACGAAAATTCTGATAGTTTTCTGATTATTGCAGTTTTTTTTTATAAAAGATCATAAATTTTTATTCCAGAAGCTTCTGGATGATCCATTTTATATCGGGTTACGTCGTAGACGTGTTCGAGGACCTGAATACGATCGCCTTATCGAGAATTTTTTCTTAGCTTGTACAAAAAGGTACTGTAGTTCTGAAGTTTTTTTTCTCTTAAATGACGAAATTTGCAATTTTTTATGTGGCTTACTACTTTCAAATGTTATCCATCTGTTTTGTTTGAAATTGATTATAATGCCTTTTAGTTAGATTTTCATACCACGGAAGTAGAAATTGATATTCAAAAGATAATGCAGATGACCAAAGGATTGGAAAAATAGCTAAAAGATTGCGATAGATAGGATTGTAATTATTACGAGTTTTAATCTAGTTTTAATATTTGTTTTTGGTCAATCATAGAAAGGGAAAAAATATCTGTATTTTGCTTATAAGATTTCCAGAATTAGAAATATAATTGTGTAATTATTAGTATTGATGAAGTAATCATTGAAATAGCGGCAACAAATGTTTGTATTTTTTATTCAAAGTCTTTTTTTAAAAGCTTAACCAACAAGTAGCGGCAATCTTTGAGATGAAAATAAAAGGTATTTCTATTTTTAATTTTCTTCATAGGTTAATTTTATTTTAAAGAAAAAATTCATTTTCAAGACGAATGTATTTTTCTTATTTTTCATCAAGGTTTGGACAACAAGTGCTCATTCAGTTTGAAGATTTTGCCAATCAAAATGCGTATCGTTTGTTGGATATGTATAGAAACAGGTTTTGTGCATTCAATGATGACATTCAAGGTATGATAATTTGTTATTTTTTTTCTTTTGGCCTATTCCTTTTTCACTCTTTTTCTCCTTTCATTATCAGTAATATCTTAATTTTTCACACGACGTTTCTTTTAATCTAAAATTGTAAAATTTCTTTTTGGAAGGAGAACATTAATGATATTGTTCATTTGGTTATCGTACTACTAATTGCTTATTCAATTTTTGTTCTTTTTTAGGAACTGCATCTGTTGCCGTAGGTGGTCTCTTATCGTGCTGGAAGTATACTGGTAAACCACTTGCAGAAGGAAAATTTGTTTTCTTGGGTGCTGGAACTGTAAATTTTATTTGAATTTTAATTAAAAATTTTCAAGATTTTTTCATACATAACTTTTCAATGATTTCTTATTGTGATGATGTATACTTTGTGAAACTACAGAAGACAAAAATCTTAAATTTTTCTGCAATTATTTCAGGCTTCGATGGGCATTGCTGAATTGTGTGTAGCAGAAATGGTATCAGAAGGTTTAACAAAAGAACAAGCATATGATCGTATCTTTTTGATGGATATCGATGGGTTGATAACAAAACATCGGGATAATTTAGGCGATCTACACAAACCTTATGCAAAAGATTTGCCTGAAACAAAAAGTTTACTGGAAGAACGTATTATTTCCTACATGCTCTATTATTTCCTATATGCGGACTATAGGAGAAATATACATGAATCGAATGAGTCATGTTAAATGAGTAATGGTGATAGATTTTCTTGACTTTCTTTTCAAACAAATTACAAAAGAGGAGACAAATTTTTAATTTGTTATGTTTTGACAGGTTGTGAAAAAGGTGAAGCCATGGGGGTTGATTGGTGCATCAACGTCACGTGGTGCTTTCACTGAAGAAATTGTTCGCGAAATGGCAGCAATTAATGAGCATCCCATCATTTTTGCACTTTCGAATCCGACGGATAAAGCTGAATGTACTGCAGAAGATGCTTACCGTTGGACTAATGTACGTTTCTAATATATATCTTTGTATATCTTGGACGTATGGGTACGTGCGTGTGCTGTATGTTATAATATGTGTGTATATCAAGGTTATGTGAATGTATATGTTCAGTTTTATATTTGAAGACATCTCGTTAATATTGATTTATTGCTTTTTTAAATTTATAAATGATTGATTTATTGCTTATATTAGTAACAACCATCATTGCAGTCGAGGTAGTGGTCATTCATCCCGTCACTTTTTTTGAGATTGCAGATTGGAATAAGTCCGTATTTTCAAGGAATTATTTGAATTTTACATTTTTGAGATTTTGAAAATACAGCTTGACAAAATCAGTAAGTAATAAGGAAAAAAGAAGGATTTAAGATAAGGGGTTAAAAAGTTTCTAAGCTTTAAAATTTTTATCCGTTTCAGGGAAAAGTGCTATTTGCTAGTGGTAGCCCATTCCCAAATGTGGAATACAATGGGAAAATCTTTAAGCCTGGTCAAGGAAATAATGCATACGTCTTCCCAGGTATAGGCCTCGGTGCTATTCTTTTCAACGTGCGTCATATCGATGATGAGACATTTCTGATTGCTGCTCATGTTTGTTCTTACTTTCTTTTCTCAGTGCTTTATTACTGCAGTTTATATAGAGAAAAACAAGTGGTGTGAAAAGATAGATGTTTAGTTGTCATAAAAGTACTTGCTTGTTTACAAATATTCGTATTTGCATTCTTCTCTTTACAGCATTCAATCCTGAAGATATTGTTTTATTTGGATTTAAATTCAACATTTTCTAGATCATATTTGAAATGGTGTCAAATTTTAGCATTCGCAAAAGTTGTTTTATAATTTTAGTCGGCATATAGCTACTATTGCAGGAGATTGCAAATGCTGTGACAGATAAGGACTTGAAAGTAGGCCGTTTGTATCCACGATTAAATCGTATCCGTGAGATGTCCGTAAAAATGGCTATTGCGGTTGGCAAACATGCATATGAAGTTCGTTTTTGTTCTTCAATGTGTTGGCTGGTCTCCATATCACTAAGAGAATAGCTGATGATAAACAAAAATTTCTTATTTCTTTATGTTGGATTATTCATCATCCCATTTCGTCTCTATTGTGTGTGCCTATCATTTTTAAAGCCTTATTTTATTTGAAAAAAATCACCTAACTATAAATAATAATAAGGGTTTTTTGGGATTATTTCAGGAAATTTTCTGCGTTAATTTGGGGAGAATAAACAGCGTATAAAGTTTGTGATAAAAATTCGTTGCTTCTAATAGAGTAATCATTTCAGAAAGGTACAGCAGGCCTTTATCCGAAACCCAACAATATTGAATACTTCGTACGCTCACAACTTTACCATACATCATACGATGAAATAATCAATGTCACGTATGAATGGCCATCTCATGATATGAAGCACGGTTTTCCGGTACCAGTTGTAGGTCATCAAGATGATGACGAATAGATGAAGAAACAATCATCAGATCAATAATTAAGTATTATTAGTAGACTATTTTTCTTAAAGGCATTTCATTGACTGTTGTTGAAATTGACTGGGCAAATTTTGAAATGTCATCTACCAGTTTCATGAGAAATTGTTATTGATTTAGAATTATTCATTTAGCCGGTAATCATTGTAAAAGTTTCATGCATTTATTGATATAGATATATATTTTTGACATAGATATTTATTAATATAGATATGATTAAAGATGATCTTGTTACGTATGCTATTTTATGCTATATATATCATTTCCTTCAAAAATATTAAATTAAATCAAATCATGAATTATCATTTCTTTTTTGTTTCACTTCATTTTTATTAATTATTTATTAACCTTTCTTACTTTTTCCTTACCATTAAATGATTATATCTTAAATTGGTACATCTCAAACGATCTCTGTTGCAATATGAAGTGCTTTTAGTCATTTAAAACAAAATTTATTTATTGTTCAATTAATCTTTCGTTTTATTTATTCATTTTTTTTTTGCATGTGATATTAATGTATTGTGCTAAATTTTCTTTAGTAAAATAATAAAAATTTAGTTCTAATTAATTTTGGTTTACCAAGTTTCATATTACCTCATATAGAGATATTCTTGATTATAAGCTTATATGTCTGGCTGAGTTTTTCTTGGCAAAGAATGAAAAGTATTCTAATTATCATATTTCCTCTAAGGAATTTGCTGAGGAAATGTGTTTGAATTTTTGTTTGAAACTTTCTTAGTCATTTAAAACATTATCAGTTGGTCAAATTGTGGTACTATTGTATTGCGATACTAATATCTGTAGCAAATTCGCAAGTTTTAATTTATCGAAAGATAAAAATAATCTGATATTAATTCTATTTTAATGTATGATAGTTTTTCAACAAAGTGCAGCACCGGAAAGTTGAAATTTGATAATATAATTTGAAAATCTTTCTGAAATATTATTCATAAATTTTATGTGCTACTGATGGTCGGTTGTTTATCGAACATTCCTCTTCATTTATAAAATTCAGCAGTTTATACGTAGTTTATATCTCACCTGTAATAAAGATGTTGATATAGGTATTATTTCAGTTGTCGCTATCAGAAAAAATATTTTCAAAAATATCCTTAAAACGAAATGTAATATCATCCATTAGGTAATAGATTTTTAATTAAACTTTTTCTATTTAAAATATATCTTAATTCATTGTCTGCTTTTGTTTTATCCTCAAAGATTTGAAGTGATAGCAGTATTTCATAATATTTAATATTTTTCTTAGTTGAAAAAAATTAAAAGCATCCTTATTATAATTACTGATATTTAAATAATTGATGTCTAAGTTGAAGTTACACTTCAAAGCGAACAGCAAAATACAAGCAGAACAATAAAGATCCATCGGAGGATGAACCACTTCCGGAATGGTGTCATACGCAAGATGAAATTAACTTGCATATGTTATATCGGCAAGAGCGTGAAACACCTAAAAAACGTGGAATTGAACTTCTGAAAGATGGCCGTATGTGTAAGGTATATAATATACATGCCTCTTCTCTCATTTACCATGGAAACATGCTAAGTGAAGGTAGAAAGAAAAATATAAGGAGCTTGAAACTATGAATTTATTTGAGATGAAACTGAAAAAGTATAGTTTATCATTTTGTTAATATGATTTACTTTAATTAATTATACCTCTGTTCAATTGATATGATAATAAGATTGCCTATGATAATTATATCTCTTACTAACAACAAATAAATTTTAATTTTGCTATATTTCAATTGGGAAAATATCAATTGTTTTTATTAATTATCATTTTCATTATTAATAACGAAATATTCCGTTCAGTTATTCCGTTTTAGATTATTTCATATTCTAATGTCAATTGTCATACAATATATACGGAAATCTTACCATATCTGGTTATTATGATAAAAATTATCAATCTTTTTTTTAAGGCCTTTTTTTGTTAAAGTTTATATTTGATCTTAAATTCCAAATCATTTTGGGTTATTTCAGATATCAAATGATGGCGATGAGGCAATAGAAGCAGCAATAAGAAATGACGAAGAAATAAAGATTATGGTTAATGACAGTAAAACAAACGAAAAACAGTACAAATG
>CAKAEH010002035.1:0-17083 GCA_916381525.1 Cercopithifilaria johnstoni
AATTCATTGTGAAGTTTATTTTGTTGTTAAGAACAGTGTACAGAATACGACATGATGTATATTGAAGTAGGTGTTCATTTTGTGCATAGTCAAGTCTTATTTGTATCCTTTTCTATATGTAGTTCTCGTCTTGAAATAAAAGTCGCGAAATAATGAGCCAGACAGTTATATAGCTATACAAATTTACTAAATTAAATTCTGTCAAGCCAAGCATTGCTGCATATCTTTTGATAATGCATAACTGTTCTCTGATCAGACAAATAGAAAGTAATGCCAGCCATTTTGAGTGACAAATGATAATTTGCACTGCGTGTGTTACTTGACAGTCGCCTTATCACATTGATCAAGTTTTGTGAGTGAATGTCGCACGATCATGCAGGCAACATTCTCGACCCAAATTTGCAATTCAATCATTCTTTTTGAATTTGATTTTATTTCATTTATCTCATGCTTTAAGCGTATCATATTTCAAGTTTTCGGTATCTATAAAGTGTATGGAAAAGCTGTTTAAGGAATGACCGCAATATTTTCGTGATTTTCTTAAATGAAATTAAATTTATGAGAAGTCGGAAATTATGAATAAACGATACACTTATTATTTATTTCTTGTAATGCTACTGGCATGGATAGATAACTAACGATGAAGTGTTTAAGTGCAAAATAAATTTTCATAATATAAAATGATTAACAATTGGAACAACTGTCAGTGGTCTTAGCAGAAATTTGATCAAATTAGAAAAAAATTAAAGTTATCAATGAATGGTCATTATTTAAATATTTTAACATTCATCGATGAACGTAATGATTTCTTTTCCGAATAAATTGAATTAAGGCATATATTGTTAGAATAAGAACCTTAACTTACGAATAATACATTTAAATTTTTCATGAAGTAAACATTTAAAAATGTTTCATGGATATGAAGTTTTTGCAAAGCCGATTTTGGAATATTTTTATTGCTAGATTGGTAGGAGAGACATGAAGGTATGAGGAAAATAAAAGGTTGCAAATTTTGCTCAGAGATAAATCAATCTTTTATTGTTCCATTTAATGAGCATTATTAAATGATCAATTCTATTTTATCTGTTGCTTTTAGAATGCGACTTGAATATGCATTGCGAAAACTTATTTTTCGTCGAAATGAAGCTCTTCCAAGTGCAGGAAAACTTTTCATGTGGCAATTCTCTTGGATAATACCTTATTTACTGGTTAGTTAATTAATTTTTTTTTCTAAAATTAATTTCAATATCTTAAATGTATGCTGCAACACGAGCAAAAGTTACACATTACGTATAGAAAACTTAATAATTTTAAAATGAAAGACAGTTGAAGCAGAATTTTTTTCCTTTCTTTAAATTTTGCAGTTGCAGTAGTTCTTGCATGTAACTGTGTGTAATTTATTGCGTGTAACTGCAATTACTTGAGCTTATTTAGCGTATAGCTTATTTAATGTCAAAATTAAATTCTGACTTGCATTTCAAAATTATTTTCAGGTAGCAAATTATCTGGAGCGGAATTTACTTCCATTGCGCTTATTGTGTTACACGCAACACGAGTCACTTAATGTGCCGCGTGGTGAAAAGGTTAACTTGAATTCATGTTTGCAACAATTCTTTCAATCGTCTGGACAAAAATTTAATGAGCGGAAAAAATGCTTATATGAGGAATCTATACGAATACTTATTACCCCAACAATTTCGCATCATCTGGACAGAATGAGCGTAGTGCGTAATGCACCATCGGCACGTGAATATCGTAAATATATCCGAGAAACATGGAAATCAGATATGGAGCCAGATATTCCTGTTATTTTTGTCCTTGGTATTGATGGCTATAATGTGGAGGAAGAAGCGTCAATTTACCAGGATATCATACAATTCGACTTCATCGATTCATATTTTAATCTTACACTTAAAACAACTTTAGCATACAAGCATTTCTTTGGAAAATTTCCTGATTTACAAGAAATTGTTATTATTAATGATGATGCTATTGCAAATGCTACCGCTATAAAAAAGGTTTTCATTTATATCTTTATGTGTTGAATTGATTTTGATTAAAATTTGGTTTATTTTAAATTCTACATCCTTTCTACTATCTGTCGTCGGTTATATTTCATTTTTACTATTAAATAAAATATCCCTTTTGAATCTAATATTACATTTGATCATAAACAATCAATCAGAATGAACAGTAACGTGTTTTTTGTATGTTTTCGTTAAATCAATTAAGCTTAAGAAAAGTACTGCTATTATTTTTAACATTTCATATCAGTTGATATGAAATTTTTCCCAGAAATTCTTCTTTCTTCATCCAAACAAACATATATTTCAGTTGAATCGTTTGAAAGGTGCAACATTGCGTGGAAAAGTATCACGTGGCTATCCAAGATTATTTCTAAGTTCGCTATTATGGTATATACCATATGAAATGTATCCGAAATTATGTTATTCTCCCTTTATACAGGTTCATTTTTCTATTAATAAAGTTTCCAATTCATTTTATTTTTAAACTACAGTTGAAAAGATTTTTGCAAACTTTTTCTTCCGTCATAAACTTTTATTCAACAAAGCTTAAAGATTACGATTCATTTGTGCACTTTAAAAACGGACTAAATTTTTATTCAAAAACTGAAGTGATTCTTACATACTCAATTCCCATTATATATAATATTATTCATATTACGAATTATGTTGATTATATTATACCTCAAACAACATTAATTACGCTACTGAATCTCTTACTTATTGTTGCCGATTATAGTAAAAGACAAGGCAATTTAAAAAACAGAACTTCATGATAATCAAATATCCTTGCTAAGCTAACACATAAGTGTTCCACAATAATTATGACAATTGTTTTGAGAGTGATTTTCAATTTTAATAAATGTGACGTATGCGAGAAAATAATATTGGATGGAAAGAGATTGCTGTAACGACATTTTTCACTGGAAATCTAATCAATGTTTAATATTTATCTAGCTAAAGTTTGCTATAGAAAACTTGCATTTATAAATTGAACTTTTGAATAACATTTAGGGGTCAGGCCTTATTGTAACACGTGAAGCAGCGCAACGTATAGTGGATGGTATTTGTTCATTTCCACTGTTTAATCTCGATGATGTCTTTATGGGTATTCTGGCAAGCTGTCTGAGTATTAACTTGGAACATTCAGATGGCTTTGATGAAAATGATTCTAATAACAGTTTTATCATTTTTCATTACCAGTGGTTACGATATTCTGTAGCACAATTAAATTCGTTGTATCAGAAGACCATCAGATGGAAACAGGCAACATCGTAAATAATAATTTGATATGTGTAAATATTGTAGCAAAGAACCGAATAGAATTGAAGTGAGCAGTGGATTGTAAAACTGAAACCATTCTTAGATGCTGTAGCATTCAGCGTATCACTTTCAGTTTTTCCTCAACAAAAATTATTGTCATTTTTTTCATGGAAATCATTTTCAAAGAAAACTTCTGTGGAATTGAAAATTTCATTGATTTTCTATTGTTTGTTTTTCTTTTAAAGTTACATTTTTTTTAATAATAAGTTATTTAAAGCTAAGAAAAAGTAACGAAACTATTACACTTTAATACGCAAATTCCATTCGAGTTTATAACTTATTGCAGATTTACAAGATTTCAAAATTTCTTACATTTTACTGATTTCATTTGATATGAGAACTAAAAGGAATTATTTAGTTATTTTTTCAACTAAATTATACCACTAATCTGTGCAGTTTCTCATCTTGTTATCAATGCAATTTCAACAAAGCTGATAGAATCAAATTTTCATTGAGGCTAAAATTTCGTAACGCTTTTCCTATTCCGGAAGTAGAAAAAACGCTTTTCCTATTCGGAAGTGGGAAAAAACTGGAGATGGATGAACTTTTCTGCTTAAACGTCTTTGAATAATATTTTCTTTTTCATATTTTTGATCACACCGGTTACTATCGATGAATTAGATGAAATAAAGCAGTTAAAATACATTTCAAGTTAAGATTAAATTTCTCAAGCATAAAAAGTTAGCTTCTCGAAGAATTTTATCACTATCTGCCATAAGAAGAAAGACACTTTTGCACTTAAACGAAATACTCATGATTAACAGATAGTTAAGTAAAATTTTAGGTGTTTTTAATACTATTTTTGTTATCGAGAAGAATACCTTCAAAATTGACAATTTCCATACCGCATATGGAATACAAAACCAGGATATTCCTAGGTATCAAATTCTTTACAAATTGATATTACATATAACCCTGACATCGAATAGATATGACACAAACTTATATTATACTTCAAACAATATTACTGAATCCTTTATTTATTGTTGCCAATTATTACATGACTTTATAGTACTAATTACATGAAGGATGAGAACAAATATTACGGGAGCTTCTCACTGATATTAAAAATTTTTTCGAGCAATTATACCATTAGCATATATAATCAGCACATAATAATTAATTCATTAAACAGAATTTTAAAAAAGAGATAACTGGTAAAAATCCCAACGTTAACAACAAAATGTATAAGAGATGATATTGGAAAGTAAGTGGTTGATATTTAAGAAGGTTTTCTGTTCTCATCGTCAAGCAGCAAAGTTTTGCTGGCCATAATCGAATTATTTGGAAATAAAACAGCAAGGGCCTCATTGATTTTATTGCAAAATCCATTCAAACTGAAGTACTGTTCAAAACGTTTTCGCTGCAATAATTATTTTCTCCATTAATAAGCTTATCGTGATTCGTCAATCATTTAATGCAGCGCACTTTCAAGTGAGGAATATGGTCACTCATGAATCTTGTCCGATCTATCCACTCTAATAATCTCTTATAACAAATAAACTGAAGACAACATGAAAAAGCAAAAAAAAGTTGTAAATTAAGTATTTGAAGGTTTCAAACAAAAAAAGACGAAGGTCAAATGATACCTGATGCTTATAGATATCATCGTTATCGAGAGCAGGCCATGAAATTCGTTTCATATGTTCTTCCATAGCAGTTGCTAACAGTTTTTCATGAGGAGCAGCTATCTACAAAAGCGACTTTTCTTGAGAAATAAACGTTTTTAATTTCAAGTATTAAATGAACTTATTTAATCCGTCTATATAAGAAATAATGCCAAGTCGTTGTAAGAAATACTGATAATATAATTATTCGAAAATATTAGTTTTTGTTTCCAACGTTTTATAATAACATTTTTGATATTAAAGTTGATTTAGGTTTATAAAAAATCGTAAATTTTAGACGATAACTTTAATAACGATATAATAGGAAGGAATCTAACAATCAAATAATAATATTGCATATAAATTTAATGCATTTTAATCAATAGCATAAGAATATTTGCAAAAAAAAGAAAAAAACGGCAAATTTGAAGATAGATTTCATAGAAGATGGAAATGCATTAAATTCACTACACAAAATGAGAAATATTTTTTCCGGATAACAATCAGTTTTAGATTTTACGCTAACCCAAAATGAAATATGAAGTCCATCCAAAGCTGGTTCTCTTCCTTGTATGGTAACTATTTCTGCTACATTAAATTATAATCATTGGATATTGCAACTGTCTTTCTTATCATATCAACAAATATAAAATTTTCTAAGTTAGTTTATCACTTTCTAAGTTAGTTTCAGCATTGTTTTTTTTTTGCGAAGGTAAAAGATTTTTGGATTTTGAGGACATCCAAATGGACATCAGAATCTTTCATTTAAAAAAAATCCGAAGATTATTAGCCGAAAACTTCCGAAATGATAAAACATCACTAATGACTATTTAGATGATTAATGTACCTAGGAGATTTCATAGTTACAGGAAATAGAAATAATGATTCTTGCGATCACATGTAATCGTTCAAACATTGAAAAGAGAATGACCTTTGAACCAGTTATTCCTTCAATCACTGTTTCAGATGGGCCGCCACTATTGCAAACTATAACCGGTCTACGTTGCTCCAACGCCTCTACAGGTACGATACCAAAATGTTCATTCGGTGGTATATAAAGAACTGTATCACATTCCCTATATAAAGCAAACTTTTCTGGATCTGTTGGAGATTTCACAAATTCCACAATATCATCAACCTAAAGCAAAATAGGAAAAGGATATTTGTCTGTGAATTATGTGTCTGTGAATTATTTCTGTGGACATTAATATCTTACAGTGAAATTAATTATTCAATTTTATATTTTTATTTCAAAAATTCACACAACACACTTTGGATGAAAAATATCGTCATTTACCTTCAGATCTTTAACCATTTTTTGTAATAAATTATAATAAATACGTGATTCAGGTATATAAGGCATCACGGAACCAGCAAGTACAATACGTGGTCGCATCTGACTGTTTCTTTTTAGTAGTGCTATAATATAGTAAACTTTTTAAAGTGTTTCTAAATATACTAATAATTATATTTCGTGCTTTATCATTTATTATTTTATATATGTTAACAAGTTTTTAACTTATTTTAAAATTTTAATTTAATTACATCATCTCACATAGCTTCAATATTGTTCAATTTTAACATTCATAAAGTATTGTCTAGAACAAATTCACTATTATCTTGCCTATCTTGACCTATGATACGTAATCAATGTGCTAAATGAAAAGATGAAGAGTCATTAAAAATTGATGACTTCAGATACGCTTAAGAAATTATTACCAGCAGCTTTAATAATAATGTCCAATTTCTTCTCCGGCCAAAAACGACTCATTGATAAAAACATGTAACGTTTATTGTTGTACTGACGTTGTTTACGACTGATTGGTTTAACTCCAATTTTAATAGCATCAACATCACATGGTGGATAAACCACCATTAGTCGAGATGGATTTACTTCTGGCATTACTCGAAGAAACTGACTTTCTATAAATGAGTTATTTATCTTTTGAAATGGTTCTGGATTTAATATAAAATTTTTATTTTTCATTAATGTAATTTAATTTTTTGAAAATATAGAAATAAAAGAGATAAGAATTGAGGATTTTTTGAAGTTTCAAAAAAGCTAAAAACGAGAAGCGCTATTTTGGATTCAATTTTTTCATTAAACGGTTGCATAAATTTTTTAGTTTAAATGAGAAATGAATGGATTACCTGTAAAATGACTATTAACCATAATGAGGTCAGCTTTCTGGAACAGTAAACCTTCGATTAAACCAATTAATCGTGAATACCAACGATAGAGAAAAAAGCGTGTAGGTGTAACGAGTTGTTGAGGAAAGTGACAATAAAATAAAATTTTAACATTTGGAAATCGCCATTTTAACATCGGTAAACAACTGTTAAATAATTCAGAATTATGCATTTTATTTGACATTACTGTTTAACAGCATTTAATTATGATATTAAACTTAAACCTTAATTATAACTTCTGCTTAATAATCTAATTGCTGTATTATCTCATAAAAAACCCATACACGTATTTGGGCGTTTCCTGACGGATTGTTGCATTTCTGACATAATTTCTTTTCACAAGAAACCTGAAGAGTGTTGCACATCGTAATTGTTTTTATTCATGTACCTTGCACTATGATCAATGATAACAAGATCAGGAACAAGACCAGAAAAAATGAGTTGCCAAGCAAGCACTATATTCTGTGTCCACCAATCTCCTGGATGCAATGGCAATTTTACATCTCGTATTTCTGAAAACATTTCCTTTTTTCTGTAAACATAATTTATTAATTAATCTAATTTGACCTTATTAATTAGCCTACGTTGTTAGTTATCAATTTAAAAATGCCAAGCTGTTTGAAATTTGCACCAAATGGCTTAATACATAGCCCGAAGTTAAGCAAATCAGATCAGGATGAAATAATCAGTTTAATTTAACTGCTATCTTGAACTATTGTATGGTCACTATTGACATTATGTTGAAATTCAAACGATCATTTGGTTGTAGAAATTATAGATATCTTCTTATCTTTTTTAGAAGGTGAAAAAAATTGATGATAAGCTTATTAACTTCTCTTTTATCGATTTCTCTAAAATTTCCTTCAAATTATATTTTAAATTATACTTTTGTAATTTCCACTTGTCCTTATTTAAAATTTTATTGAAACTACTTTATTTTTTCTGTAAATATTTTAATATATGGCACTGTTTAATGTCATGTTAACAAATTTAATGAAAAACTGTTTGAAATACAAACATTGAATATTCCAATGAATTATAAACATGTGAAAGTTAACTTTTCATATGGCAGAAATTTGGAGGACTTATAGGTTCTGATCACTATTGAGTTCGATTACTTCTTAAGTGTTTCGATATTTTCATTAAATCTATTAACATGCCAGGCCTATCATTTTTGTTCAGTTTGTATTCCGCCTTAAATTGCTGTGTTTTCCCAAGGTGTTCCGATATAAAAAATCTTTGTTGCGTAACTACCGCTAAAATTTTGTTAATTAGAATAGACTCATAATAGAATAGATTAACTAAAGAGAGATCATAAAAAGGAAAAGAAAAAACAAAGACTAACCGACGTTATCAAATAATTCAGCATTCCAGTAGCAATCGATCATTGTTGTATACCAAATAACTCGATGTCCCAAATCAATAAAATGTTTAATTATCCCAAGTGTGCATCGATCGGAGCCACCGTTCCATTGCTCAGGATGGAAGATGACAACGAGCATGCCTTAAATTACTAATTCAAAAGTTAATTGTTAAATATTTCCATAATACAAGTACCCACTGATATTAACAATAAAAAAAGATTTCGATGATATATTGATGATAACAATAATGTCTGCAAGATTAGGAAAGTATAATATAAATTATTCTTTTCTTCATTTTTATTCATTCTCTTATTTTATTTAAATCTTTTTTCTTCTCTTTCCTCAGTGAAATGTTGTCAAAAAAAATCGAATAATGAGAGTTCAATTCCCGTCTCTATTGTCATACCAATTATCCAAAATTATTTATACACTATCGACAAGATGATATGATAAGTTATCAATAATGTATCTCGACAAACCATATGATTTTTATCAAAATCGGCTTAGGAATTCTTTAAAAATCTATCGCTTCATGCAAATCAGACTATTTAGAATGCGATAAGAATTATTTTTAAATTTAAAGTTCCAAACAATCAGATCTAAAGTTTCATTTCCTAGCTAACAATTTCTTCCACATGCCACCAAATTATTTTCCTTCATTTAGATATATAATCAGATGGTAGCCTTACCATTACATGTAATTAGATCATAACTTAAGCTATTAGATGTATCCGAGACCCATGTTAATTTATCCTTCTATATTTTCTTCCACATATCTGAAGGTTTGATTCTAAAGGAAAGAAGCCATCTTACATGTTTGATGCAAAAACTTTATCAATAATTGCAGATAATTGCAGATTCAAAATTCATTTTTTTATTTCCGGAGATGTCATATAGGATAACTATGAATTAAATTATATTACTTAATATTTTTTCCAATAAAAAATGTTCAAAAGTTTACTAATTGATCAGAAAAGCTAACAGTAGAATAATTAATTAGATTCTGATGAAATTAGAATGATCTGATTAAATTCCCTCTTTGTACAAACTTTTTTTATTAGCAAATAAATACTTTTTTACTTTATTAAAATAATTTCCAGGTATGACAAATAAAGAAAAATAATCAAATAATTTTACATCTGAAACATTTCATGAGTGAAGGAAAATTTCAACTTTTTTCCGTAACTATGCTAAAGGTTTTATTTTCTTTTCGCAAAATTTCTCAGGAAACCGGATATGGTTGGGATTTTATTACTGAACAGTTTTCTAAAACAAGCGAACGTTACCACTTTTGTAATTTATTTTTAGAAACTTTGATTTATATGTCAATCAAAAACATTTGCTTTTATTGTTTTTAAAGGAAGTAACAACACAATGAGAAGAAAATCACCGCTAATACTTTTAACAGTTTGAAAAGTTTTATTTATTACAGTCTAAAGTAATGATTGAATTAAAACTGAATATCAGAATTGATCAAAGGATAGATTCCACTACAATACTTCTACTTAGGTTTTCTAAACCTATCATAAGTTTTAATTTCTACTATTGATGATACTTTAAAGTACCACCAACAATGATTGTAAATGATTGGGAGATAGTAATTATAGAGATAATTTCATATGGAAAAAAAAAGTCGACATGTATAACGCTTGATAAGATAATCGTCTCCAAATTTCATCAGTTCAACAATAATCGAATACAGGAATTGAATGAACTTCTGATTACATAACCTATCATAAAAAGCATAAAATTATAAATGACATAAAGTTAACAAAAGTGGTACTTGATTTATTTTTTAAATTAATAATATTCCACTGCAACATTATTATCATCGGGCGGAAATAAACAGTTGAAACATTCCTTGCATGATCACGTCCCATAATAATACCTAATTTCCCGTTATCAAATGAATAAAATCAGACATTTACACAGTCGAATTTTGAAATTTTACAATACCTGTTTATCTCCAGCCACTGACTTCTCGTCAAATTTTCGCCGTATCCACCAAATAGCCAACGAAAGAGGTATGCACAAAAATATGTTGATAATATATAAGTAGAAAAGCAGAAAGCGTCGTACAATTGATATCATGCTACAACTAATGATGATTTCCCACTGCAAGTTGACAAGGCTCTGATAATCGGCCTAGTAACAATAATATAAGTAGTTTGTAGCTTTTAGATCTTTAGGTGCAATATTGGAATTTAAGGTAGAGTTGTAGCATCGGTGAATAGAAGATATGTTACGCATAGCCAATCATTCCTAAAATTGATTTCTAATCACTGATAAGCTCATATAGACGTATTATATCTCTTTGCTCCTTATATGATCAATATGAGAAGAGGACAGTGACCCAATTTTTGTATTTGCAATTATTCCGCCAGAAGCATTAAGTGATAATACCAAAAAGTAAAAACAGTGTCATATAAGAGGCAGAGGGAATAAATTAATTACAAATACAATTGATTTATTGCGATATTTTCCGTGATAATTAAGTAAGTAAGTAAATAGGTCATTCATACTTCAGATTCTTCATTCTTCAAATCCATCTTTATCACTTCATTAAAGCTAAGCTAAATGTTGAAAATGGCAAGCGTTGTAGGGAAGTCGGATACGATTTAATAGAAAAAAAAGATTGTGGGATATTAGAACTTTTAAATTTAAAATGGATGAAGTGAAATAATGTTAGTTTTTATTTTATTCGTGGAAACAAATTTAATAAAAAAATAAAAACTTTACTTCAATTTGTTTAACTAAAGATAGAGTTATTGTCAAAGTAATAACCAGGGTTAAAGGGTAATCTTTAAATATTGGTATATTGTCTAAAATTTGCTTATCCCTAATAGTATTCAAATAGCAATTAATAATAATTACTAATCTTTTTCTCGCATTGCAATTTAAGGATGGTTAAAAAAAGAATTTAGAAATTAAAAGTGGCATAAAACCGCCTGCTAAAATGATTGCCAAAAGAAACGAAAATGAGCAAAATTTGTTGTTCTCATTCTACGCGATTGAAGTTAATCCCTCGCCATCTTCAATTCATACATAATATTATCTATGAAAGGAATAGGTTCGAAAATCTTTGTCATCGCTAAATTTCAATATTATTATATTAGCATTTAACTATTATCTACCGAACTTAGAATCTTTCAACTTATGTTTATATATTTCAAAGTAATTTGAGAAACAATAAAATCATCGAATTCATTTTCTAGTCTAAAACAATAAGAAATTCATATTTTTTAATTAATTTTAAAATTATTTAACAATCAATCTGCCGTAAATTTTGTTAATTTTACTCATTTTATTTGTAATAAATGGTCTTAAAATTCATGTTTTCTTCATATTCGAATTTCATCTAACATTTAATCAGTTAATAATCTTCCGGATTTTTAGTAATCAGGAAAATGTAACACAATCATAATATATTGCTACAAATAAAAAGAATGGTGGATAGAGAAGAAAGTAATTTTGATCCATTTATTCCGATCATTTCTGCAAATCAAGATCAGATGATTGAAACATTGTTTCCGGAATGAGGATTGTTCGATGATTTCGTGTTTTTATTGTATATTATCTTATTGGATTTACATGAAATGGAATGTAATTTCAAAAATAGGATGAAAAAAACTCTGAAGGTGTAAAGGGCAGAAAACAAAAAGGATAAGTTAAAGGAATATTCCTTTATGACATCGTTGACTAAGAAATTCATCTTAAACTTATCTTAAATACATGATGTTATTGAAAACTAGAATGAAGAAGCTTCAAAGAGCATAAAGAAATCTCGGGAGCACCAATGTATCTTGAAAGGAAGATTGAAGCCATTATTATTGTGGATATGATTTATTAATTCACTAGGATTTCACACTCATTAAAGAAGCCTTTAATTAAATCTTAATGAAAGAGAGAAAAAGGGAGAGGGGGTAAGAAGCATTTTACAGAAGAAATTTTTGCTAATATGAATGACAAGTTGAAAAGCGTATAATTAAATCATTATCTTATAATCTCTTAATCTTCTCCCTTCTTCCCGCTTCTTACTTCCACAAAAAATTTTATTGTAAGAAATGCGAAATGTATCCAAGTTGGTAGTAAGACTTTAGTAGATGATGAATTAATTATCTCTCAAGTATTGCCAGAATTCGAGATATTTTCGAATCAAAAATTTTAATTCGAAAGTTTTCTACACAAGTCAAATTTTCTTTATGAAACGCTTATTCCATGATGCCTTTGCAAAATATAATTTTCCGATTTATTTAATCAGTTTTGATGATTTCAAAAATTATTCGATCAATCAATTGAATAAGGAATGAATGCCGGACAACAGGAATATACCAAGATATTTTTAAAATGGTTGTAATTAAGTGCAGAGAGCTTTCCATACATTTTTATTGTTCTCTTTTCAATTTAATTAAATTTCACTGTGATGTTCAGACCTTACCATATATCATTCTTTGACTTAAACCGAAGAAAGCAAAATTAATAATTAACTAAGTTATATGCTTCGATCACAATGATTAGGCCAGCTGTCAAATACACTAAATTATATATTTTATTAATTTTTAGAAGCAAATAGTGTGGTACAACTAACACTATCACAAATATTAGCAATAGTAAAAGTATTCAAATTAATTTTCAAACCATTTCAATTTTAAATGAATAATGTCTAATTCAAATGATTTTACTACAATCAGGATTATATAAGCTTTTAAATATAACTTTCCATATTTCATAGTTTACAATTTCAGGTTCACAAATACTATTCTACCATATTATCTAAAATAAATAGAATAATAATTCAGTAATATATTTTTTTAAATTTAAAAATAATTGCAATAGTAAGGCTTATATCTAAAATTTTAATATAAATATTATATCTGAAAAGCATTCAAAGAATGAGTAATATATTGTCATATTAATTTGCATTGATCGAAAAAAAGGGAAATATTTAAAAATAATTGAAGGAAATATTTTGTTAATGTAAGAGAGCGGAAAAGATCGATTTAGCTTCAACAATAGCTTATTTATTTCACCATTGGATTTATTATCTTTTCATCAACAATTGCCATTGTTATTTGCTTATGATAATGAAGTAAACAATGATTTGATAAGGAAGCATGGAAAAATCATATCATCTCTTTATATTATCATATCTGTTATCTATTAGCAATCACTTCCTATCTTCGAATGTATATTATCACGAAGGACAAAATAATTTTCAGTTTTCGCATTATTTTTTATAATTGTTGAAATTTCAAATAGCGCTTGTTTTTATGATTTCCTTATGGAAATTTTTGTTTTCCTTTCTGCTTGATAATAACATTAATTTTTATTTCCATTTTTTTAGTTTTAATTTGTATTGTTTTTAGAGTTAAAAAAAATATTTTTATCAAATCTTTAATTTTTATTATTAATGAAAGACAAAAAAAGTAGAGAAAGAGAAAGAGAACAAAAAAAGTTTATTTGTTTATTAATTTATCAAGTTTTTTTTCATAGATTAATAAACAAATAAGAAGCATGCCAAATTAATTAATTATATCTGTTTGGAAATAGAATGCTTCATAATTATTAGTACAAAGAGATAGATGCACATTTACTTGACCTTATCCGCTCAGCATGCACATTTATTTAGTTAACCTTATCTGCTCAGCATGCATATTTAGTTAACCTTGTCTGCTCAGCATGCAAATTAACTTAACCTTATTTGTTCAGTAATGGTACTTAAAAGGGACGAGAGAAGGAACATAAATGCAAGTAGCAAAAATATTCAATGAAATGGTTAGATAGGATAGAAAATATAAAATTCGTTTTATACTATGAGAGAAATTCATCATTACTTATACATTGATAATAATTGATTGATTTCAGCAATCATAAATTTCTCTTATTGAAATCGATTTTATTTTCAATTATTGCATCCATCCATTAATACAAATGGAAACATTACCCATCTATAATATGCCTATTAAAGAAGGGAAATGACGTCAATAAGGAAGGTAAGCGAATTAGAGTTAGGCTTTTTCAGTTAGCAGCAGCAAATCCATGCGCTTATTCAATTTCGGCGCCTCAGCTGTCTCTCCAAGGATCGATACAGGAAAGGAGTGAATAAGTATATTGCAGCTTCAGTCCAATAGCTTAACTAGAAAATTCGTTCCTTATGGGAATTTCTCCTTACCGAGCAGTAGTCATCGTAAAGAGCGGACGGCATGTGGTGGCCGATCCTATGCGCTCTAATCCTTTACGTACATGCGTCATTCTATGCTATCGGTATGTTCATACTCATTATAAATGTTAATAATGAAATTTCATACTCTCTCACCAATATATATTGATTCTCACTTTTGTGTCAAAGGTTAATTTAGTACGTGACAATATTTCTTACAATTATTGTCTAATACTTTTATATATTCTTATCAATTTTTTTGTTTCTTTTTTTTCAGAAATCATCATTTTGAAATATTTGATAATTTATTTTGAGAAATATATATTCTTTATCTCTTAAAAATTGAGATATATAACAAAATAGAAAGTCAATTATAAAGCTTTGAAAAGAAATTGAATAATTATAATTATAAAAACATTGTTATAACCATTTCATCACTACAAATCAAAAGTTCTTCCTATCACATTTCATTTGAAAGTGTTGAATATTTTGAGAGAAATATATGAAGAGATAAAAGAGAAGTAATAAAGTGCCTATTTCTTATCTTTACGCTTATACCAAATTTGGCATTGAAGAAAGCAAAATTTCTTGAATTCTTCTAAATAGCACAATTCATCAATTTAAAGTTTTCCTCGGGGAATTTTTTATTTATAATAAAATCGAAAATGCCTTGCAAAAGTTTTGTAGAAAACAATAAATAAAAAAGCCTTAAAGAGGATTGTTTGTGTTTGAAATATTCAACAATCTCTCGCATATATTTAAGAAAAAAATTAAGTGAAATTTTTAGAATTTATTAAAATAGAATGTTTCTGTCATCTGTACACAACATATATTGTAGAAATTAACTTCTGCCTTTTTTATCTTTAAGGCACATTTTTCCTTTTTCCCAAATAAAAGTATTACAATGAAATTAATAATCAGTGCGTTGTATAATCCCTTAGCTCACTTCTCTTTATTATTTATGGAAAGTTTGGTAAGTATCTGTTGAGGGATAATAAGGTATAATCCTAATTTACTGAAACTAATTTTACATTTCGGTACTCGATGGTTTGAATTATTCTTCTCTTTGAGATCAAAAACGAAGAGCATATAATAGAAGGGAAGTCAAAAGTGAAGTAAGAAGTAATATAAATTTAAAAGAAATGAATGAAATCATTATATGAGAATTATGAACGGTTTGCAGTAGAGATTCTGTTCAGGTTTTTCATATTAAGTTTATTTGATTGGTTATTTGGATTGTTTGTTCAGCCTAATATGACAGATTTTTTTTTTGAAATTCAAATATAAGGCATTTTAAGATTCTTTAAAGATAATGAATAACCATTTATTCATGAATATAATATATTTCTTAATATAAATCCAATTTTTAAGCAAAAAAAGCAAAAAGCTAATTTCGAAATCTTCGCAGTTAGTATCTTACATATTTCATAAGCTAATTGCAATTTGTTGATTTAATAAGTAATTGCGATTTGTACGTTTATAAGTAAATTTCTATAAGTAATATGAATTTTCTCTACTTACTTAACACTTCCACCTCTAATAATTAATCCTACCTTAGTCTATAATTTTGCTTGAAACGAATTTATATTACATTAATTGAATTCTTATATCAGAAAACTTCATGAAAAGAAAAAGAAAACTTTTTATGTATGAAATTTAATTTTTATTAATTTCGCTTTGATTGGAAAAATTTATTATTTTCTGTTTAAATGCACTGCTCTTAAACTTTTAGAGGCTGATTTTTTTAACTGAACATTTACCAGGTAATTTCTTATCATTCCGGATTTCTGAGCTCCAAATAATAAAGCAAATGCTTGTCAAATATGGATCTATCACAGTTATTCTTGCATCTGTTGTTAGAGAAGAATGAGATGATTGCGCTCGAATAATCGATTCATGGATATTAATATGATCTGTGCAGGAAAATTTATGTTGATCTTTTTAAAAGAAACCTAAGTTCAGTTACATCCAATATTTACATTATAAATATAACCGATATTTATTATCAAACTGATTAGATATATAAGGCATATTTCTCTTCGTTTCTCTTTCTTCTTTTCATTTTAACTTTTTTATCTTCGAAATGAAAAAGAAAATATTTGAATATTAAAATTTAGGCAGAAACTAAATTTGATTTTCATTCTAGATTATTTCGTAAAAATCAAATATTGCAATGAAGCAAAATAACATTTCTTTCCTTTTTCATTTAATATTCACATTACGCGCTAATATTAAAAGCATAAATTTCATCTGACCTTAAGCATATTTCAGCTAGGCTGGAACTTACTGAATGTTATAATTCTGAAGCCAAACCTTTTCTGTCGCTTTTTAGCCTCCGAACATTTCATTACTCAATACTCATATTGCTTGTCCATCATTAGGTTATTCATCAGTTGTCGTTTATTATTGTCAACA
>CAKAEH010002036.1:0-158298 GCA_916381525.1 Cercopithifilaria johnstoni
TTTGCATTAAGATTGTAGCAGTGATACACTGAATTGCTAAATTGATATGCTTCCTCTGTGTGAGTTTTCAAAGCATCCACAATATGCGTAGTGGCAACAGACATTTTTAAAAATAATTATGTATGAGAGATATGAACTGTCTCCATAAACAAAAAAATTTCAGTAAAAGATATTGATGATGCCTGATTACGAATTACTTCACAAATTAATCACTGAGAAGAAATGCATTAATTTTGCATTCTACCTATCCTTTTAATGTAAAGTGAAAAATTAATTATCTATGAATTATTTCAAGTTATTTGAGTATCTTGTTCAGATGGTAGTGAAAAGCGTATCTTATGATGCAATAAACGGGATACAAAAACCAACTATTCAGTGAAACTTCACATAGCCTAATGAACACAGAGAAGCATGAAGCACTAGACCTGGGCAGTGTTACCTCAGAAGACTGAGAACTACCAATCCCCCGCCAGTCGAAATGTATGTAATTTAACATGGCTATAATTTAACAGTGAATGGGGGGAGAGTGTGAAACCTTTGATCTCGCCTCCCATTACCTTTTGCCTTCAATCAGCAGAGCACCCCTGCCTGTGCTCTAATCGCTTCGCGTTTATTTTCTCAAGGTTTCAGTCATTCCAGAATATAGAAATGTTTACGAGATTTCAACAAGCACTACCTTATTCCCCAGGAACTAAATCACAGATCGCAGTAATGTTTTTTCAATAGAAAATCTAGGTTAAAATCTAAAGTAAGTTCGACTCCCATGAAGCCTACGAGAATTTAGACTCTACTCCAAGTTCAGTCTTGCTTTCCTTAATTATTCGTCATAATGTTGATTTCGCTTCCATTTCAACTTCAATACAGGAATAATACAATAACACTTCTGTAACGCAGTAAACTTATTCAACAATTATCCATCCATATTTAGAAATTATGACCCAAAGCATAATGAACAACGGATTTTATGACTCATATCGGCAATCCAACGTAATTGTAAGTCATACTATAAGCAATTTTACATCTCCAAAATGTAATGACACAGACTAATCGGGCAGTTCTGTTGATATTCTAAACCACCTACGAGGAATATTTAAATTCTTGGATCCACCGTTATCTGCTATTTTAGGCCGATCTCATATGAGATTAAAGTTACTATAAAATCATATGAGTCGATGTAAAATATTACAGTCGAGCTTTAAGTGGTAACTTGAACATACAAATATAATTATAATAATAACAAAAACCTCATATGGATAGACAGCAATATGTGAATTGAACAATAAAACTTAAAAATAAGTTCACATAATGGTGAGAACACAGCTGTTATGAAATAATTTAGGAAAAAAAGAAATGAATGAGCTTTTTAAATTCGACATAAAAATATATTACACATTTAGACGGAAAATTTTCAAATAAATATTTCTCCTAATCTCCTCAGAACTCACCTGTAAATAAATACAATTCAAAAAAAGTACAATAATAGAAAACAGAACAACAAAGGAAATATACTTTCCATAACAGCCATCTTTTTTATCTCATCTCCCACATTCTTTCTCATTTTTAGTTTCACTTCTTTAAGTAATCAATGTAAATATTTGTATGAAAAACGAACCGATATAGGAGCTGTAATGAACATGACTATAGATTAAGAATACAGAGAAGTGATGAAACAACTCAGAATTTCTGTAAATGAAAATTTCTTAAAAACGAACAGTATAAAGCCAACTACTGCCATTAAAATACAACAAGTAAACTGAAGTAGAAAATTTTGTCAAAACTGTCACATTTTATAAATGGAATATAATAACAAAGCACGTCCCTAGTGATATGCGATGTCTTCAATAGGAAGTGAACGAAATTGCAATAAACAAATTTTGTCAGAAGGCCTCGAGACACTACTATAAATCTCACAAGTTTCATGAAAAATTCCTCATTTCATGAGGAAATTTACTATTAGTATTTTAAAAGTATTATAATATGTCACATCGCTTTTTCTTACGAAGTTTGTCGCGAGGTATCGAATCACCACCGGGAGCATTTCCTTTCAGCGTACCGCCCTTTCTCCGCTTTATTTCACGCATCAAGTCATAAAACACCTGGAATTCAGATTCTTGAAGAGCGACATTTTTGCACATGATATTTCAGAAAATTTCCCTAGTCACCATCGAGTTTGATTTCTATAAATGAGTTTTTGTCTAACTGGTAAAGCTACCGATTGCCAACGTCTAAGCCGGATCGCCTACGACAGAAAACGAATTTGTTTCTGCTCTTGAATTTGCAATAACCCAAAGTGAAACAAGTATAAAAGAATTAAACAAACAGATTTACAACCAATTCAAAGCCTTTTTTCTATTATAGCTGCAAATAATACTTCAGTCAGTTATAAATTAAAGAAAAGAGGAAGTATAACAGGAACTAAGCACGGAAGTCAAATATAAATTACAACACTGAAATATTTCATCTATTTTAGAAAAATGATTTTAAGATGAATAAATAACCGATGCAAAAATAATTCAATTTTGTTGTCAAATTTGTTTGAGTCCATTTTAATTAAAGGTAATTTCTATAACAGAAAGCCACCACTATGATAGGGTAATTTTGAAATAATGCATGATCTTAACAACAATAATAAACAATAGAAGTTCCAAAAGCTTTTTCGCTTCTTTTTACTTGATAATAGTTAGTACTAATTATTTTTCGCTCTGTCTGTTACTACTCCATCAACCGTGTTTTCATGAAATGCAAGCAAATAATACTTTATCAACATTAGTCCTATTTTTAGCAGACGTTTCAATATACGGCACATTCCACTGCTCTGCTCTCTGCTGTGCATGTAATTGCATTATTGAACGTTCATTCGTCAAATCCGATTTATTTCCAACCAACATTATTGGAATTGATGAGTCGATGGCAGAATTTTTAACTCGCAATATTTGCTCCCTGCAAACGATAATAAAACAACTTATAAGGTAAATGAATCATGGCAAATGATAATCAAACAACAATTACGATAACCAATAATCACAAGGCGATTATGACAGCGATCTATAATCAAATGTAGCATCAAAATTGTAATATGATTGCAAAATAAGTTATAGTAGAGGTTAGCAAATAATGACGAATGCAGTTAATAAACAATGATTAAATAAATGAGCAAGAGAGAATAACCTGAATTCGTTTGTTGCTTCGAAAGATTCAGTATCGGTTATAGAAAATACACAGATAAACCCTTCACCACTTCGGTAATAATTATCTCTGCAATTACTAATTTTTATTGAGGTTAAGTAAAAGTCAGAATCAGAAAAAAACTAAGTTTTCCTCGCAAAATTTTAACTTTAATTATTTGGCTGAAATCGGCAATTCTTTGTCTGAAAATTACTTCCAGTATATCACAAAACAAGCCCTTAGTTTTAACTACTGCCCTGAATAAAAAGATATATCACAAAAACAAGTGCTTAGTTTTAACTAAAAAAGAGAAGAAATGGAATCTGTTCATTAACCTGATTGCCGAATAATCTTCTTGACCAGCGGTGTCCAGAATGTCAATTAAGCATTCCTCACCATCCAATACAACTTTCTTTCGATATGAATCAGCTTTTGTTGGTTCATATTCCTCTACGAACTGCAACAAAAAAGATAATTTTTTAAACTGATGAAAACGGACTTTTTGAAAAATATGATCTATTGAAGTTATAAGTTTTTGACCGCATGAAGTTGGTATCAGTATTTCAAATAAATTGATTAATAAAGTTACTAAAGGTTTTTGATTCAGGATTTCATAACACTGCATAATCAAATAGATGTAGAGTTCAGAATACAAAAGCCAAAGTAAGAACTTCCAGAAACAAGATTCAGAGGATGATATTGACAAGCTAATATATAAGACATCGAAACACCAGATAACAAAAAGACGAACATGATAGTAACACATGATACGGAAGTGACAGTGACAATGTGATAACTTCTTTTCCAAATTGATAGGTACTTTACTTAGTCGGTAGAAATTGATAATGCTGAAAACTCTACTGAAGAATTTCATTCTTTTCGTCTTCAAGCAGAGATTTTTTAGATAATTTTGTGTCGCTCTACAACATCAACAATTGTAGGAGTTATCGAATAGGAGGAATATGCGAATAGGAGGAATATAAGAACCACAGAAGAGAGTAACGCGAAAGTGGAGTAGCAAACTGCAATTTAATCACATTTTTAAAATAAACTTTTATATGTCCAGGGGTATATAACGAACATTATTTATAATCGGTCATGCAAAACAGACTACGAATAAGTAAAAGAAAGCTGATTGAATATTTCCCAATAAGCATTTTATCTCTCATAAATTGCAAAACAAAAGGAAACTTTCTCAAATGCAAACTAACCTAAGCAAAACCAATTAAAATCATTCTCCACTATATAGCAAACGATATTGAAATGAGACAGTATTAATAAGTGAACGTTTCATGCATTATAATCAGAAAATTTTAATGAATTAACAATAAAATAGAATATGTTGTCGTTGAAAATATGGATGAATCATCCTGTTATCTTAGAATGCAATGCTCATAAATTACCACATCAACATTTTCAGCCGATATTTCAAGATACGAAAAGAATCTAGAAATACTTGCAAGTTACAAAGTTTTAAAAAACAAAAAAACGATATCCTCAAAAAAAAACAATAATATTCTTCACAATCAATTAAAGAAATCAAGATCTTTTTCCACTGTTCCATGCAAAAAAAGCAATGAAACAAATAACAAAGAAATAAAGAAACAAGGAGAGAATATAAATGTCCTTACTAGATCAATCAACTTCCCCTCTCTACAATTGGTCAGCAAGTCGAGACAATTTACTTAACTTCCCCTATCGGTTTCATTTCTCCTCTACAGTCCAATAGTATTGATGAACTCCTGACAAAGCCCCAACATGAGTAAAGTCCAACTATGTAAGAAACAAGAAAAAGAAAAACAGTTTCGTTTTACTTTAATACTGACACCTGTCGTAAGAAAAGAATTTCTGGGATGATGGGAAGTCAGAATCCAATGAGAAAGCTAATTATCTAATTTTAATTTATAATATCTTAAATAAAGAGCACTAACAATCACAAAATCTTGTTTTTTTCTCCTCATACCTGCTTATGAAGTCTTTTTTTCCATTCTCACTCTCTTCTAATTTATTAAAATGAAGTTCACGTCCCCACAATAATTCGTGAACTTTCAAATGTTACATTAAAGAATTAAAAAATATGTCAAGGTCTTTCGTATTCTTTGTAGATTGGCTATATAAGTATCTATATAATCATCTTTTGTTCCACTTATCTTGCTGCCACTGATCGAACATTTGACTATTTTAAAAAATTGGAAATCTGACAACATTAATATTAAAAAACTAGACGAAAATTAAAGGGGACAGATGAGATAATAAAAGAATTTTAAATAATAAAAATACAGATGCCGGGATGTCTATTACCTCTTTTGATGTCTTCCTTTTTCAAATCCTATTTTTTTGCTCTCCTCTTCCTTTAGTATTTCCCCGAGTTTTTCTTTTCTTCGACTTCCTTCTCTCTAATTTCATCCATTCCCAATCGGTATTAAAGAAACAAGAATGCAATTACAATATAAAAGAAATTTCAAATTATTCATCGCACAAATAAAAAGCATAGCAAAACAACATAAAGCAAGCCTCAAAAATGAACAACTCATCTCTTCTGTATCAGTCATCATTTTTTCACTAATGAAAGTAGGAAGTTCCATTTCTTTGCTGATAATGTAGAATGAGGATAGTATGGAAGTGAAAAAGACAAAACAATGGCTACGATACTTGAAGAAAGAAATAGAAATATCAAATAAATTTCTGGCCAATCCAAGTAATATTAACTCTCCATGCTATTCATTTACTATTGGAATTACCAAAAGTATAAGAAAACATCAAAAGAAAGCTCACCTCATCATACATGAATTGTAAAGTTAACGCTGATTTGCCAACACCACCGGTACCAACCATTATCACCTGTAATTGATTCAATTAATGAAACTTTAAATATCTTGGAAAAATCTAGATATTCTAAATAAATACAAACTTAAAGAAATTTACAAGAGTTATCTCGTCTCCTTTAAAAGAATCAAACTGAAACAACTTAATAAAAAAATTAATTCTTTCTATTTTTTCTAAGAGACGAAACGAGAGGAATGGATGATTAGCAGATTGGCATAACTTCATCTATTTTTTTCCAATTTTAACTTCTGATTATATCCTAGATATTTTTATCAAAAAAATTTCAACAAGTGGAGTGATTGTACGAATTCTTCCTTTATGGTTAAAAGAAGAAAAGGTGATAGAGTTGAAATTTATTGGCCGTGACAAATTTGGAATGTTAACCATGTGATGCTATAAGGATAAAGCATATCATTGGATTCTATCCATGTAATGATGATTTTGATTTTTTTGTTTTATTAAACTGGAAGGATATTGTAATTATATATGTCATTACTGCTCTTACGAATCTTTTCCAAAAGCAATAAAAATCACAACTCTATCTATGTTCCAGTCTTTCAACCATTACAAATCTACTCCAATACATTCAACTAATTTCATCTTCTCTCAACCGTAACTAGTTATTTCATTTACTATTCCGACAACATATGCAGCAAAGACCATCATTTGCAGGAGGATACAATTTCATTCTACATCCCAATGTGTTTTGATATTTTCAAACAATCGTGCATAATGTGTTTATCTAAAGCAGTAATTCATAAACAATGTGTTCTCAATATTAAAAATTGATCATTTGAGTTTGAAATAGCTTATTATAGGAACACAGGAATATATCGCTAAAGTATAGAATGTCATAGCTAAAACTTAAAGTGCTTATGCTTTTTTCTTTTTTCATTTTCAAATGGATATAATTGAACCACCATTACAAACTATGAGGTAGGAATTGGACTACAGTTTATTTGATGATCCTCTCAGACCTTCAAATTTCAAACTTCCACAATTCTATTTACGCAAAATGCAAAAAAACATGAAACACACCTTATGAACTTGTGTTCCGGTGCCACCACCACCAGTTACCTTTTTGGTACTATCACCCATCCGTATTAAATGGCCTGGTCTCAATTCAGAGATAACTCCACCAGTTGTAACACCACGCTCGATATCACAACTCTTCCCAGCTGCTTCGGATTCGCTAAAGCGTGATGTTAAACCACAAAAATCTAATAAACTCATCGTAAACCAAGTTAACCAAGACCAAAGATCTTTGAAACGTTCTTTAATCCAGCACCAACAAAACTGAACACGGTTACGTAAATTTTCCATTTTTCTGGATTATAATGCAATGAAAAAGGTAGAATAAATTTAGTCAGGAATTAGTTCAGGACAGCTTTCACCAAAATAAACATGGCTAGTGATCACATATAGCATTAACAATTGGTTGGTTTCAATATCTGAGACAATAATTTATCAGGAAAAGACTGAATTGGAAAGGGAGTTGAATTTCCTGATGAATTAGCTGATGTGATGATATCAAAGATCAAGTAAAATATTTGAAGTTCATAAAAATTTCTCTCGAATGTAACAAATTATAACTTTCCTCCGATTACGAATGTAACAAATTCTTGATTTTCAGAAATATTAAAACGAGTAAGAAATCAACGGATATAGTGAGTAACAGATAGTAGCAATAAACCGGTTAACAAATCATCGTCAAATATACAGCAGATAATTTCAGATTAGCAATTGATGCGACTTCCGGCTGCATTGAGCGAAGCAACCGAACATCTCGGATGATACTGCTACTGCCACCATACAGCATCAGCAGTAGACCTCCCCTTCCTTCTCCTCTTTCTCTCTCATTACGCTCCACCTATCTCATTTAAATGTGACATCAACGCCGACACCACTATTCACACATTCATCCTCTGAATTCATATATGTATGTATGTATGTATGTATGTATGTATGTGTGTGTGTGTGTGTGTGTGTGTGGTATGTTAATGTAAACAAATACAGGACTACGTTAAATGAGACTACCTCAGGTATGCATAGGATGGAAATCGAAAGATACAATGACCCATGAAAAGAGACAGAGAAAAGAATTTAAAAAGTACTATCAGTTACAGTAAAGTTAAAGGTCCTGTAATATTAAAGTACTAATGGGAATGAATAAGATCATCTTAGAATTTTTTTCACAGGTATGCTCTGTCATATCGTTTTAAGATTCCCGATTTATTCCACTATAAATGATCACATCTGACCAGTAAATGAATAATTAAATCCACCGCCATTCTCATTCTTTACTTCCAATTTTCATTGTTTTATCAAAGAGAAATTCCCGATAATATCTATTTATACATATACTTAAAAAAATCGAAAATTTTTGAGAAAATAATTCTGAATTTTTTTTGTTAGAATATTAAAAGGTGTATATTTCAAGGTTTAAACCATAAACTATAGGCCAAATTGAAATTCTATTACAAATATAACATAATAAAATGATTTGATCATTTTTTCTAATCAATCAATTTCAATCATTAATTGAAAGATTAAATGAATAAAACAATCAATAAAAGTATATATATATATATATTACATGAAATAATTGAGAATAAGTTTTCTCTATTAATTTGCTCTCTTTTTCATCTAATAATATTATTAGAAAAAATATCAAAAGATAGTAAAAAAAAGTAATGTGTAAAATTCCATACGCATTGCTGTGTGAAATTACAAAGGTATGTTATCGCAGAATGGCCCTTTCTGTCACTTCCTCCACCTCTTTTTTTATTGTTGTAATATTGTTGTTGTTAATAATTGATATTTTTGAAAAGTTTTATGATCACAGGTAAGAGAAGGATATAAAAGTATAATTGACTATTTTAGATCAGTTTGTATATTATATTATTAACATATATTATTAGCCATAGTGTTTATATGTTGGTTTCATTGGAAGCAGTGCTCTATCGATTTGTTTTAATCTATACAATAATGAATGAAAATTGAAAATATCAGAATTAAATTAAAATAAACTTTCTAATAATTCCCAATAAAACAACTAAAGAATTAAAGTCAACATTTTCTGTCACAAATAATATCAAATATATTCACTTCCACATAAATCCTTTCATATTTAGTCATATTCTTATTTGAATTGAAGAAAAAATAAATATTAATTTTTGGCAAATAATACAAAAAGCCTAAAACAATTCTATTAAATTTCATTTTACGATATTAATTTAAATAAATTGTGATATCTATTCTACATTGTACAGTAAGATAATCAATTTGTGATAATACAATAATCAATTTGTGTACGATAATCAATCTGTCATTCTAACTTTTCTTATCATCTAAAAAATGGAGAAAGTAATATTGAAGAAAGTGATTTCTATTTATAAAGATGATCAAAGCAAGGAATTGTATGATAATAATCTGATAAGGTTGTAATAAATTGAGAACCTGATCATCTTTATTAACTAAAAATAAAGGAAGGAAAAAGGAGTTAGAGAAAGAGAGAAATTTCAAATCATCTTTGCCTATAACGATATAAAATTCCATTTTCATTCTTCTAGTGAAATTAGCGAAAAGAAAATGATGGATAAAATTTGTAGTAAAAATGAGTTCAAAATAAAATTGAACAAATAAAACATAGAAGAAAATGATATTTAATATTAATAGGAAGAGAATGAGAAAGAGTTAATTAACTAATTGTTTAATGCTTTATAGTAAAATCAATAAGCAGTGAAGATATATTGCTTTGAAAAATTTTTGCATTCTATAAACAATATGAAACAAAAGAAACTTTTTGGATTTATTTCTATCACTTACTGATTGATTAAGCATTTTTTAAAACGAAACAAGGTTATTTTATTTTAGCTTCAAAATTATTACACAATGATATATTAATATTAGCTATATCATAAACTAATTTTCACTCTCTCTCCAGATCTGTATCCTATGATATCCATACAATTTATCTTGCCTACCTCCCATCAAACTATCTTTTAAAACTGACCTTTTCATTTAGAATTTTATCATACAGCCTACTTATATTTGTGATCAATGTTAACTCACAGTTTGAATTATTTTATTCCAAATCACATTACAACTATGTCATTATCGGCGGTGAAGAATTTCACATTTCTATTCTAATGAAATTGGAAGTGCAAAAAAATGAGAGATGAAAATAATAGTGTTCCAATGAAAAACTTATGAAATAGATTTGCTTTAAACACATAAATATTGCAAACTTTGTTGGAAGCTTCATTAGAGTAGTAGCAGTAGCAGTGTTTAGCAATAGTAGTATATCCAGAGGATAATTCCTACTGCCAGTAAGTGAAAAAGAAAAACTTGAAAGTAGAGAGAAAGTCAATCACAATCAACCACTGAAATGTTAGCTGAAGGGTTTGTCTAACGAAAAAGAGCTTAAAATAATAAAGGATATTAATCATCCAAGAACTTCATTTCCATCTAAATAAGGTCAAGGCAGATGTAGTAGTATCAGGTATACAAGTGTATCATTACAAAAACTGTCCGGCATTTCAGTGCACCGGAAATCTTCCGGAACTGTTTATTATGACAATTATAAAAGAAGAAGAATGATGTTAACTGGTGGTTATGTGAACATAATATAAGTTCACATTAAGCATATTATGCAAAATGTATATAGTTTAATGAAAGTAAATAGAAAATGACAGAAATCGATTCTCATTAAACCAACAATGCCATATCAACATGTGATGGATGAAAATCTCTTATCTTTACTCATAAATTTCAACCGGAATAATAAGCATTATCAAGATATAAACATCTGCACCACTTCCTTCTTCCCAGTAAGATTTACTTACACCAATGTACGTAAACATATGTCGCATTTTTTACTAATCATCTTGCTGGTTGACATCAATTTGTTGGAAACATTCCTTTAGCAGCAATAAATATATTATCATTTCAATAAACCATTTTTGACATTGTAGGTTTGACTTATGTCAGAGATAAATATTCTTGCGGTGCTTATCATTTCACTATCACACCCTACGGTTCTACGATAATATCTATCAGTGACATTTTCTCATTGCTATTTATTATTAATGCCGTCATCATAGATAGTTCTGTGTTATCATGCTATTATCATTGTTACTTTAAGTATCATCTTACATGTTAAATTGTGTGATATTTCAACTGCTCAGATGCAATATTATGACAATGTATTGTAGCAATCGAAGCAGAATCTTCTAATGCCCGAGGCTACAGAAATATTTATGTCTCCAAAATAAACTTCTGAATAATATTGCTGGATATGAAAGCATTGGTTTCATTTCGAAATGAAAAGAAGATAGTGATAAAAGACAAATATAGCTCACAATTTGTAATGATTCCTAACAACTGCTTATAAGATACAATCGATTTTAGAAAGTACACTAAAGGAACTAAAATATGCATCTTTCTACAACATATTTCAACTATTAGCTTCAAGTCAAAACTATCGTTGGATAATGTCAGCAAATTACGATGAATACAACATATTTCAAAGAAATAGAGCTTCATAAAGAAAAGATAAAGTGCTAATAATAATAATAATAATATCTCTACTATAATAATAATTTATTCTATTAATATAGTCCAAATACAACGAAGAATATTCCAATAATTTCAATAGATTAAAATGACAAAATTAAATTTATAAAAGTTTTCATTCTCAGTTAAATAAAAATCGAAATTGATTTCGATCATAGGAATTCATTGTTATAGAAGAGATACTCTCCCATCCCTCTCTTCATGGCGATATTCCGAAATAATGCTAGCAAAGAAGGAACAAGTTAAGAATACGTCCATTTTATTTGTCACAAAATAGTAACAAAATAATGCGAAGTAATAAATTACAAGAGGATATTCCCGAAAATATTATCAATTAAAGTGAACAAATCTGTCATTAAAATTGTCATTAAATAATATTATGAGGAAGATATGTAAACAAATACATTACTATCATAGATGGCAATAACGATATCTTCAAAAAGGAACAAATAATTTCCATGTGCAAAAAAAAACAATTTCAAAAAAATATAAAGAAAATTTCATAAACATTGCTTATTTTCCGCACCGTTGAATGGTAAATATCAACGTTATATCAGTTACTGATAGGAAAGATAGCATATCATTCTTTTTTTATCATACAAAAACCAACAATTTCTTCTTAGTTCTAAAATCAAAAATTCTTTTTAGAATTCTATTTCAGCGATTACGCGATAAGATATTATCGTCACTAATAGATATTATCGAAGAACCGTAATGAGTGACAAATATTTATCTCTGACATGAATCAAACTTACAATGTCAAAAGTGGTTTGTTTAAATGATAATAAGAGAGTGTGATTGAATTGAAAAAAAATTTGTAAAATATTTTTGAATTTAAAAAAAGAACTGAAATTGTGGATGATGAGGGAAATTACAAAGATAATTCCATTTACCGATATGAAAAATGGTTGCAGAATGATAGAAATCATGCATAAATTTTAAATGAATTAGGTTCCTTCGTTATGGCCATAATCGATCCTTTCTTCAATATCAAAGTCTTCTCGGTCCAATTATCAAGATAAAATGTATTATTGCTCTATTGCTCATATGTTCAATCTTCTTGGTGCAACCATCAAAGGGTAAAATGCCCTGCTTACACTTTCAGTCTCCTTCTCCCAAACACTAGTAAGCGATAGATCAAATCCGAAACCTAAAGCTTTTCTCTTTATCGCTGCTACCACTGCGCTCTTCATAATGCCCCTTTGCAGATAATCAAATATGGATGGAAGGCTGAGTAGAGGGTATTCTTCTAATCTAATCTTGGCTATTTTTCAACAAAGGAGAAGATAAGAGAGAAATAGAAAACTGTTCATTCTCATATTGGGAATTGTTCCTACTCAAATAGATATCTCTTTTCGAGATTCTTAAATATGATAAGTTTATTCATCCTTAACAAGCACGTATCTTGGCCATTTTCTCATTAAATATTGAACATTTAGGGTTAAAATTACAACATTTTAATTCTAACAATGCCGCAATTAAAGTCTTTAATTTAGGGAAATAAGAAGGACGAGAAAAAACTCTCCAAATATGAGAGTAAACGTATTAAATGAATCAACGATTTACCTGTCAAAAGGTATACATATACACATATAATGCGCACAGAGACGTACACATGTAATGTTGAATTTTGCAAATTTGAATGTGATTTTTAGAGTACATTCTTTTCACCGACTGTGAAAAATAAAAACTAATGAAATTTTAAACGTTTTTTGATGTATCACTGATTACATTGCATTATGTATACAAATGTTAACTGGTGGAGATCAAGCAAATGTCACATTAGTGATAATACTTGAGATGGGAAAGGAATGATGATAATGATACAGTCAAAATATAATAACTTATCTTGATAAGAAGTGTATGGATGGGTGATAATGATTTCATCAATATGTAAAATATCTATCACACTGCAAGGTTGAATACAAAGAATAATTAAAGGTTAAAGATTATCAGGTAAATATTCGATTTGAAAGATAATATAAATAAGTCGAGGAATAAATTTAGGAAGATTTCTTCATTGGTAAAATGTAATTTTAGGTTGTAAAAAAAATGCAAAAATGAAAATAAGTAAAACAAAAGGGGAAGTATAATAAATTGATTCTTGGTAACAAGTCAAATGTATTGTTGAACTCTATAATTAGAAAATACGACAGAAAAGAAGCGGAGTACAAATTAATCTAATGGACAATTTAGCTATACTGGTCTAATAGTTAGTTCATATTTTTGCAAATACAAGCCATGTATTTTTATCCTCCGAGGATTGATTAGTTTTTGATACGACCTAAGAAGGTCAGTATCTCACTATTATGCAACTAATTAGTACAAGCAAGTAAAGCAACTTCCAGCAACATTTTTTAAAAAAGTGCTTGTTAAGAGTACTATTCCTAAATAAGAAACGCGCCGTTGCTCAATAATTAGAATGGAAAGAAAGTTGCTAGAAAATTGTTGGATAACTAAGGATAATAAAGCGGCCATTTTTAATAGTGCAAGGCTGATAGGTTCGCATGGATGCAAACCACCATATTCTATTTGATAAACGCAAAATGACATAGACACTTATAACACACGCAACATTCAGACCAAGTTATCCTGGAAAATACTAGAATACGAGTTCAACCTTACAGCAAAGATAAAACGACGTAAAAGACATCTCTTTCTAAAATTCTTTACAATTTTTACCATTGCGAAAGAATGGCCCAGTTGCATGGAGGAATGATCAATGATGAAAACAACGATCGATCGCGTATTCATCTACTAAATTCCCAGCTTGAAAAAAAATCCAGAATTCTTTCCATTTCCCCACCTAGCCTCTATCCTCTTCAACATTTTAATAAACATGGTTTAAATTAAAACAGATCATAAAACTCGTTAGCAAGTTTCTGAATTCCATAACACTTGTAAATGACATCACGACAAAGTTGAACTTCACTTTTTACTTCCATATCAGTAACTGAAATGCATAATGAACATAGAAAAATGTTTCATTCAAATACGATAAATTTCATTCAAAAAAATTTACCGGTAAAATTACTACAAGCAGTATGTACATGGTGGAAAATACATCAGTTAGCTAAAAGCAACAGAAAAAAGAAAATGTTTAAAGAGATTAGGAACTAATCTCAAGGAAGTCTCTTACACTTTATGAAATGAGGCAATTTCGGAAAAATTGTAATTTTGAATTTAAGTAGCAATGAAATAAGTGATTTCTAAGCAGAACAGTATTTTCCAGAAAAGTTCGATTTTCTTCACGCTTTTTTAGATTTCTGCAGTTAAAAAAGAGAATAATTTTGGTTTTTGCATAAATTTGAACAATATCATGAACAATAATCTAATTAAACAGAGAATTTTTGCTCAAACTAGATGTATTTTAACTGTTTTCATTCATTCTTCGACTGTGTTTAAAGAAAAGGGGTTTTAATTTCAAATACCAATCTAAAAAATGAGTACTCAGAATAGAAGATATTTTGCAAAAAACAGGTCCCAATAGACAGCTTAAATAACGACTATTTTTATCAAGATGCAAAAGCTTTGCTTTCCAAAACTAAATTGCAGATGTGAAAATTTCATCAATTCCATTTTTCTTTCAAACCAACAAACATTTAGAGAGGCTCTATTTCTAGTTTTCCAGTTTAAATATGAAAACTAATTACACCATTGTTTTAATATCTGATTTCTGTTTACTCATTCAACACTTTCGAATAACCACTCTATCTGAGAATGTAACCAATTCCACCTCGATTCTTCCTAAATCTCTCTTCAGAAGGATCACCCTTGAATCCCATATTTAATTTTGAAGTTGAAATAGCTAATAAGGATGTCCTGATTTCTACTTTTGATGATCCAAAAACTGGCAAGAGGGTTTTGATGATACACTTTCGAAAAGTTCAGCGGCTTCGACATTTTCTTTCTGATGGGATGATTCTGCGACAGGCTGTCTTTCAAACACCTGTAATAAACAGTTAAATGTTTCAAGCAATTTTATAAATACTTTATTGAAAAAGTTGGTTTATCTAACAGCTTAACGGAGGTTAGAATTATCATTACTGTTACCATCCATCCAGCTGGACTTCGAGGGAAGGTGAAAATCAAGCAGTGATTTTCTTGCATAAACAAGAGGTTCTCACATGGACACCGTTCCTCTATCACTAGGACAATAGTCTAATCGTGAAGCTCCGAACGAATAGCATCACTTGATTTTAAGGATGTAGATGGTGAAGACAGCAACTTGAATGTATTACATGAGCATACAACTCAAACAGAACTAGAAGTTAAACTTGCAATATCATCAGTGATGAGATAACGCTTTCGTTCTTCCTCCGGATCAATTAAACCGCCTTTAGCCTTTTGCCGTTCGAAAACTGGCTGTAATTCTTTGAGTTTTGATCGCCATTTTACCCAGTTAAATTCAAAATTTCCTTTATCTACAATAGCTTCATCCAAAGTGATTGATTCCCGACCAACTGTTGATAAATCTTGTTCACTTAGTGGCGTTCGACATATTGGACATTTTAAGACCTTTAAACAATTCAGTATAAGCGAATTAGAAAGATTCACTTGAAAGAGTTTAAATTATGGAATAAGTTCTGTTCAAATCTTCCATAAACTATATGCTGTCATTGTATACTAATTACTCAGAATTATATACGATAAAAAATCTGCGGTACTCATAACAATGTCCAAAAGTAGAAAAATATAAAAGCCACAATTTGAGATAAGTCATCAGAGATGATACGGCTTTTTATCAATGGATATTATTATAATTAAGATTTATTGATCAAATAACACAATTCATATACCTGATCCACCTTTGATTTCATATCTTCTGGCCATTCACTAAGTTCTCTCGTGATTTCACCCTTTGTGTAGTTTACGTAACATATAAAACAATTCTGATGAATATAATGATCACAGTTTGATGTACAAAAAGCACTAGTTTCTGCATTAAACCCGTCTAAACACACTGGACAAACAGTGCACGGAAAATTTCGTTCAGTTTCCACAAATTTTTGGACCATCTGCAAATATTCCAGAGCATGTTCAAAAAAAAAATGAGTTGAACAATTAAATTCTTATTTTAACGGAGCTGGGTAGCAGCAGTTAGGAAATAGAAAGTCGTCTATAAAACTATCTTTAAATTTCGACCCAACTATAAGCAGTATCAACTTTAGTTACAAAAGCAATTAGATATGAACTTGGAAAATATCATAAAGGATAGGCATATCGATATTGGCTTCAATATACTCCTGGATGCTTTCCTGAAGAATAATCGCATTGCTTTCATCAAATCCTCGCTGTTGTCGTAAATAAACTTTCGGAGATATTTTTGGGTACTGAAGAGCACTATATTTATTACTGCTTTAAAAATTGAGGATTCAACATCAGTTAAAAAGTTCGATTGATAGCATTGAACTAACATATCGAATGCTATAATTTACCTGCTTTGGTAATTCGATAACAGCATGAATAGTTGTTGCACACTGCGACTGCGATAGTGCTGATCGTATTTTCATGCTTAATATTATTGGTGGCTCGCTAAAATTCACTAAAATAAGTTGCAAAATTAGATAATGAATGAATTATTTGCTTTTCAGAATTTCAGTCTCTAAAGTAAAACGTTTAAAATATGTATGCTGAGCAGCAAAGCCATGTTCATTTATCAATGGTGGTCATCACGACTAACATATTAAACCATAGCTCAACTAACACATTAAACCACAGCTCCGCAAATTATAACTTCCACAGATGAAAAGCTAGGGACATTGTTGTTTTAAATTTGAAAAAATGATGGGAATACTTCTCTGCAAAATTCCTCTCGACTACAAGTTCATCGCCGTATATACTTTGCAAAACCTCCACTTCTTCCTCCACCATTACTAAATTTTACAGATGATTAATACTTCCCAACCAGTATTTGATCATCAAATCATCTCAACGATATACAATTAAATCACGCGAAATAAACCCTGGCTGCTTTCCTTCGAAAAATCTTCTATATTAAACCTACATTAAACAACGTTAAATACATTACACAAAAAATATTAAACAAAGATTGCTCCACTTCTATTTCACCATGGAGCAAGCTTAGAACTACGTTGTCCAAAATTAAGCGGCATCATCAACTCAGTGTCTCCAAGTACCAATCTTACCTTTGTGTGCCGAAAGCAACATATTTGTACTTCTCGTCGAACTATACACGTGTCTCTTACAAGTTTGATTAAAATTTATCTGAATTCAAACTCTCATGCATTCAAACCGAAATGTGCAGTGGCAAATAGTCCTGTTCGAAAAAACCGAAGTATGCAGTGGCAAGTACTTCTGTTTCAATGATGTAAAAACTGAGCTCATCTCAAAATAAAATTTATTAGTTTTCACTTTTTGACAGAAAATACAAAAACATGACATTCCTGTATGATGTTTTGTCAACAAAACAACAAGAAGATACTACAAGTACAATGGTTGTAATTAAAATACTTCAAACTTTTGTGGGATCTTTGATTAATATCTTAATAAAAATTTTAAATTTATGTTTCGGAGTTGTTAGACTCATATCTAATAAAGTATCTTTGGAAGGATCACGCTAACGTTCAAACATTTTTTAATAATTCGAAATGGATAAGAATGATATTGAAATAAGAGATTAAAATAATTGATATGTACACATTCTGCAATGTATCAAGAAAAAGAATTCATTGCCATTAGTGAATTGAAGAGATAATCAATTCTTATTTAATCCAAATCGTTCAGCGCGTTTTTGCTTTTTTATTTCCAACTGCAAACCAATTAACAATAACTAAAAATATCTTAAAATGAATCCAACTTTGCTTCCCTTTGAGCTAAATATGTCTTTTAAAAGTATTTCAAGAACGTCGCTTTGTTAATATTTTCGCTAAGTGACCTGTTCATCGATAGCGAAAAATACTTACTAATGAGAAGTAGTGAAAAAATGCATAAGCTTATAATATTTTTGATTGTCGATATCACCCTTGAAATCATTACAATAAACACAAGGAAAAAAATACCTCAGCTTCTTCAGAGCATAAACCAAAGCGTTTTCCACGTTTTTCTAATACCTCCAAGGAGGCTTTCTCAACTTTACCAGCAATAACCGCATTCATTTTACTATCAATTCCAAATCTGTAACAGGAGTAAAATGGCACTATCAATCCAGCAACATAAGATTTGTGCAAAATTTGAACTTCAAGATTTACAAAATTCTTTCTACTTTCGATATTAACAATTAAAAGTGCAATCACTTAACTCTTTCCATACTAATAATTACCTTTTAGCTCGTCTATCTAAAATTTCCTGTATTTTTTCAGACTCATTGGCAATACCAAATCTGTAATTCATTCATCATTTGCTTTTTTCGTTTCTTCTTATAATGAAAAAAAAAAATAGTTCTCTATATTTTAAAGTCTTTTGTTTTCCACGAAATCAAATTTTGAGTACACAGTATTTAGCCACGAGAATAAATTTTCAGGACTTTTTATTGAACTTTTTTGTATTACGAAAATCGGTTGTCAGAACAAACAAGTGTAGTATTCTCGACTAATATTACATAATATTAGATATGATAATACTTGGTCCCGACATACTCGATATTTCAGATTTAATGTCTTTTTTATGAAAAATTACGAATATTTTAGGAAATACAAACATATAAACCTCTCTGCCCTCTTCTTCTTCTTCTCTGCAAGGATTTCACCGATATTTGCAGCTGCATTCACCTGCATTTCGGACCTTTAAAAAAAAAATTAAATGTCTAATACTTGACAAAAAAGCAATATATCATTTCCACAAAAAAGACAAATGAATTCCTTCGCAAATTATAATCAAAGCATTAACTAATATCAGCCAGTCTTTGCTAATCTTAAGCCAAAGGGAGTTACTGAACTGCACATGAATTTAAAGTTTATTTACATTGTCTTTTAAATGATGATATAATTACCGTTCAGCGCGTCTCTGTTTCATCTGTTCATCTGATAGCGGCAATCCAAAACGTTGAGCTCGTTTCAGCTTGGCGTCCCATGAATTAACCATTACTTCCGTCTTCTTTTTCACTTCAGCTTTTTGATTACTTTTAGACTCATCAACATGCACTGACGGCGTCATTGCTGGCGTTAATGGTACTGCTGTAGGAGCTAAATCATCCTGAAAATACTTCATTATAAAATTGTTAGAATGAATGCAGAAGCCAAACATACTTCTTAATAGCAAACAACTTATGAAATCATGAGCAATAACCCTCGTTAATATAGAAAATCATCAACAACTTTCTGCGCATTTTCGTCCAAAATAAAACAGTAATAATTGAATTTACCATTTTGTTTTACGCTTTTAAAGTTTGTTTTTTGTCAGTAATATATTGCAGGCATCACAGTCTCCTGATGCGTTGCAGTTTACATATGTTGCAAGAGTCATACCGCATTAAGTTGCAGGCCAAATAAACAGTAAAATCATACACAAAATAAACAAAGATAGACCTTTGTAAACTTGCCTTCTCCAGTTTGCAAAAGGCACAACTCGATCTACAGATCTTATTTTCTAATAGTGTTTCAAAGATGCATTTATTAATTTGTCTGTCGAGTAAGACTGTTTAGGTTTAAGGAGAGGAAAATATTTCGGAAAATTTTTTTTTGCACATAATAGCAGAGAACAGAAATAACGAAAAATTCAGCACACCTTCTTCTTAACTGAGGTATCTGGCCCCAAAATGTCGTCTTCATTTATCGCACCTTCCAGCACTGTTTCCTCTATAAAATATTCATCTATACATAAAACAAGCATTGTGAAAAAAACTTAAAATATCTTGTTTCATCTAACCTTGCTTGCGTGAGTGAATAAACCAGAAATTAAAACTAATTATTGACTTTCAATATAACTTTCAATCTTACCGAAAATACCGAAAAAAGGTTTCAAATGAAATTATACAGCCGATCAACTTACCTAAACTGTCCTTTGAAAGGACACTGGTATCCGAATTTAGTATCGTATCTTCAGCAGCATAACTGCCTTTGAGACGTTCGATTAATCCAGCCTTTGTACCATCTGTTGGGAGACCACGGGACCGTAGTTGCTCTCGGAGCTGAACAACCTGCAAGTTAACAATTATAAATAAATAGATATACATGTTGTGTACACTTCCTACTTCTCACTCGATAGCTTCAACATTATAGACATAACAAATAAAAATTTTTACTTTTTGTAGCCTACTTGAAAATGGTCATCTAATTTTAAAATGGAGTTTATTTATAACTATTGCATATGTAAATATATTTGATTGTTATAAATCTGTTCTAGTTGTAACACATCCAAAAAGACATTTCCAAAAAGATATAGATAGTATCCAACTTATTTCAGGATACAATTTTAAGCCGCATTTCACAATGGTGATGATTAATACAACAAATTGTGAATCATAAAATCCTACCGATAAGAAAGCAAAGGAAAGATGTAGTTTCAAATGATAATTCAAATACCGTCATTTTTGATAGATCCCTTGCAGACATTGTCGCGTTTATATACTCTCAAAAGTAGTCTCCTGAACCTAAAATAATTAGAACCCAAACTTGAAATTCAAAAATATTCAACAATAATGAATATGAAAAGAACTCTCACAAAAATACAAAGTGCAATTCACTCACGAACCTTTAACTAATTATAATTATTATGCGATATTCTCTTATAATAATGCTAATAACAAATATCTAATGCAGATCACAATCAACCGCAGTTACTAAGAATTAATGGGAATTGAAATCTAAAAGTATTATCATCTCTTCCGAAAGAAAGTATGTAAATGAAAATGATAATTTTTAAATGAATTTATCACCATTTCTGGGTTGACTACATCTTCTTTCCCCTCCCCCTATCTCCTCCTTTGGAAATCAAAGATTAACAGTGTAACGGTGACCACGACATCTCGTAACTACATCGCCTATGAAATGTATTGCTTGATCAGAAGCTGTTTTCAACGATAAAATCCGAAGAACGAAATGAAAATAGACAGACTCCCTGGCAGTTTATTAGCAGTATTGTCCGGCTCATTTGCGGATGACAGGGTGATAATCTACCAATACTGATTTTCGGGGACATTCGTGTTTGTCAGTTGTCAGTAGTTTGATGAACACCCTTATGAATATTTCAAAACGAATTGCACCTAAGTTAACGTCTTTTTCGTATTTTGTCATAGAGGAGCAAGGCAAATAACATTTCTCCGCCGATAATCAGCTCTCTCTATCCCATAGGAATCGTATTTTCCTCTGAATGACTTCTGTTGTAGAAATGAAGAGAAGCTTCACATAATCATAACTTATGAATTGCAAGCTCCTTCAGATTTATGTTTTTCTTTCCAAGTATTCAGAAGTTGTGGAAACTTATCAAAATTCAAAGGAAATAGCATGAAGGTCAAGCAATAGATTTAATGAAAGTGACCAATCGTAACCAGACGAAGTGTATTGAGATTTTTTATATTAAACTTTAAAGAACAGAATTCCAATTAAATTAAATATAAAAAAAATTATATGAAACAGAAAAGCAAGTGATTCGCAATTTATCGATAATAGTATGCTTTTAAATGTTTAAACAAAGCTCCTAAATGATATTTGAATAAAGAAAAATAAAAGAAATGATACCTCAACAAAAGAAGACAAAAGAACGGTGCGTAGTATAGAACAATAAAAGCAATGATAAGAAATAATACCTTAATAAAGAAAGTAACTTAACAAAGGTATACAAAAGAAACAGTCGACGGAAGAGATGGAACAAGGCTCAAATAGTTGCAATGCAACACTGTTTATTTTCATCCATATAGAAGCGCATGCTGGAACAGAAGTAAACATTATACAGTGACAAGTATTCCGTATTCCAGCGTGCCGGCTTCGTGTCATTACATTGCATGTAAAGCTATATAAAGCTATTAATGTAAAAGAAACCATCTTGAAGAATATCATAAAGTAAAGAAACAGTAAGCACTTTGAAAACAATGAATAGTGTCCCACTATCACTCGATAATCAGTGTTATCATTCATCAAAAAAGAAATAAGATCCTTTAAACAAGGAGCGTGAAGTTTATTGCAATTATAGCACAGACAATTATTCTGAGAGTACAAGCATCTGTTAGGACATTAGCAGGTAAGTGCGAATTTATATCCTACAATATCTAAAATTTCGGATAAGCCTACTACACTGTTTAAACAAGCACAATTATATACAGAGAAGGCAAGATATTCTATTATTTCGTATTCCGTTGAATCGTCAAGAGTCCATCAGCGTTATAATGACGAATCACTAATGAGCATTGAGCATAAGTATTTAAACATTATTTATAAATTCGTTTCAAGAAAATTAATGCCAAACAGCTCTAGATATCTGAAAAAAGGAATGAAAATATTCAACAACACAGATAGGAATGAAAATAATATTCAACAACGCTAAGTAGTCTCAGAATTCAGCTTGCTGGACATAGAAGTTTAGCAACAATTTGCTATCCTTTTACGATAGTATAGATCCCCTTCAATCCTGTTTCTTGCATTCAAAAAGCCAAATTCAGAGTCACATAGTATAACACAACAACATTTCCCTTCTTTTATTTCCGCATCACAATGGTGCGTATTTCATTAAAGGAACAAATATAAAAGTAGGGAGTGAAATGTAAAGAGAATCAGTTTGTTGTGAAAACAACAAGGTTACTTTATATTAAATCAATTGGTTCATACACCGATTCAAACAGTAGAGAAAATAAAAAAAAGAAAAGTAAAAAAACGGAAAACAGATACAAATTAAGGGCAAGAAAGTGCTAAATAAAAGTTGTAAAAATTTCAAATGGCACAATCACAAAAACTTAAAATGATTAAACACTGATTAGACCCGGAAGTGCTTCTGATCTAATCACCAAGCTTCATTTTTCGTTGGATAATATTCATGAAAACAAAAATACTTTCAAAGTTGAGAAAGCCATGGTTTTATCATCCTGCTACACACAGTTAATTATCAGAGAACACTGGTTGGTCATTGTGTCCTTCACCAATTTGGTACATACTAAACTTGGCTTTTTAAATAAGACATGGCCACAACTAGGATCCTATAAGCCATCGTAATTAATAACAAAGTATCATATAATAGTGACCAATAAATAACTTACTGGACTTCAGACTAAGAGCTTCACACATACTGAATAGTTCCTTAGGTCGATATTTCTGCATGGCTAGTCTGACGTTTGGATTTGACACCACTTTCGTTATAATAGCGTAAATATTGTTGCTGGTCAAATTCTGCAAATAGTTCTATGCTTAAGGTACAAATTGCAAGATCTCATCGCAGTATAAATAAGAGCTTCCTCTAAATAGAAAGATAAAACCCTGAAATTCATATAAATCGTCCTTCTCTTGTGGGAGACTACAAAAATAATAAATTCCTTATTTGCCAACATCTGAGAAATTTACAGATTTATCTTTTGTCTATGTTGCCTTATAGTGAAAAACTTTAATACTTCATGTTTCTTTACTTCTAAATCATCGAAAAAAAAATGCTCGTCATCCACAGTGCTCTCAAAATAATTATCTCCGCTATCATTGCAATGAACTTTATGTCCCTTGTTAAAAAGATTTTTTCGTCCATTACAAATTCTATGTTCTTGGAAAATCTGAAAAGAACGTGGCTAGAATAAACTTTTTAAAAGGAAAAATGAAAATTTTGCAATTAATAAGTTTATTAAACTAGGCTATTATTACAAATGCTTACGACATCGAACTGTAAGTTGACACTAGGTTCATCAATATATTTTGTCAGCATCCAATTGTATTCGATAACAAACTGGTACTTTGTCGGTTTCCGGAAATCAAAGAAAACAGTTGTTCGGGAGCTGTTGTCTTTATATATTAGCATTACTCAAAAAATCTTTTCGTAAATTCAAAATAAGTTAAGAACCTCGACACCAACGCTACGTAATTTTGTTTTGGCTTGTATCTATCGTGGCAAATAGCAGCAATTCTCCCTAACTCTGGCGACCAAACCCAGCGACCATATCCCTCCTGTCCTCTCTCTTGAAAACATATATTCGTTTTAAGCTGAAAATTTAGAGAGATAAATATGAAAGTAATAAAAAAATTCATCATTCATGCCCTGATTGTAAGTTGCAATTATCTTTCTAATCGATGACTTTGTAGCATAACTGAAATATTTTAAAGAAAAAAGAAATTCGTTAAATTTTTTTACTTACAAGAACGAGATCCTTATAAACATATGTGGGTAGCACTTCACTGCATTGTCGTACAATCTCATAAACTTTTCCAGTAGCGTGTAAAATTACCCATGAGCCCAATTTTAGGACCTCTGATAAAGTATCATTCTCTAATTTGACCTGAAGACACTCTTAATCGAAGGAAAATCAAGCAAAATAATACTATAAAACAAGCAAAATTTTCAATTATTTACTTCATAATCACTAACAGCTTCGAGTGGCAACCTTACTCGGTAACTATCATGAAATTTATACCGACTTATAACATTTCATAATAGTTGATTAATTTGGATCTCACTGGAAATTAATTTGAATATATAAAAATAATAGCTGAACTTGCCTCAAAAGAATTTACTTCAACCCCTGGTAAAATTATAGAAATTGTAAACCAGCGATTCGTCAGCTTAACAACTACTCCTTTTAGTTCGAATGATGCACTGAAATTCAACATAAGAAATATAAATATTACCCAAAATTTTTCTAATAATTTTACTATTTTGTAAGCAGTAATCCTCACCTCGATAACTGAAGTTCCGTCGAAAAATTCATGATTATTGTGAATGCTATGAAAAGAACGAAGTATCACCCCATATGCTTCAACACAACCAGGAAACTGAAAAAAGAACTAAGACAATGAAAATAAATTTACATCACATGATGGCTCCATTCATGAGAAGAGAATTGACACATTTATGAGATAGAACGCATTATCCAAGTACTCCGCTTTTTTTCGAAGTTCTCTTCCGATTATATGAAGTTCACCCGTTGGATTTCACTTCAAAAACTTGAATTTTTGAGTACAAAGCCAAGTAGAAGCCAGGTAAATTTAGACACCAAGACCAATATTTTATAAATCACGCCACGAATATTTTCTTTTTGCTGATGAAGAATTAGCATGGCATCCAAATATTTGTAATAAGCATATCACAATGATGAATGAAAAATGAAATATCGGAACATATCGAAATCGATTACATGATATTTCCCTGCTTTCATCAACTGCCATTATAAACTATTCTTCCATTTCGAAGCAAAGACTAGATTGAGGGGAAGCAGAACGGAAACTTACGTCTCGGATATATTATAATATCACTGCAAGTGAAAAATGTAAAAGTATATTTGCATGCTTAAAACCGAAATGGAGTCCCATATTCAGCCTTTGTTCTCTCAAACTGAATAATCTCCACAATTGTCACATTATTTCCCACCAAGAGTTTTTTTGGTATTTGGAAAAAATTCTAGAAATACCATAAAATTCTTGTCGAGAAACAAGAGCGAAAAAAGGTAAAACTTTTCAAAATAGATTTTACTCTATAAAAAACGAAGCAACAAGAAATAATCGATGAACAAGCAAAGAAAACAAAATTTGAAAACCAAACAAAGCTTTTAATCTATTTCTCAAGCAGACGCTCCAGAAATCGTGTAATTTTTAAATTTCATATAATATTGAGGAATAAAACAGTGCTGTAAATGAGATATTGCTGTAAAAAGCACAATGAAATAAGTCACTGCTGACACAATTCAAACAGACATTTCTAGAAAACAAATTTGAAACTAAATATCATTGGGAGACATGGAAACATTAAAGGAGGTAAAGAACAATTTCGTGATCATAATCCGACAATGAAGCACGATTACAAGAATATTAAATATTTTGAAAAGAAAGAAAAGTATAAATAATAAATGTTCAGAATAATCTTCTAATTTAAGAGCAACTAAAATATCTTTTGAACAAATGTTACAAAAATATTTGAAAGTTCAGTGTAGACAATGAAAATTTGGAACTTGATAAGTCTGACTTATCAAGTTCCAAATTTTAATATTCATAAGCAAATAACAAAATTCATAGTGACAAATAATTATCATCATCGACTGTTATTTCTTGCTTACGTATCTCGCGTTCGTAGAAGCCAATCACCAGCTGAAAAGTAATTTATTCCTGTCATAGATTTCTCTTCAAATTTTAATATTCATTGATACATGTCAATCAAACTAAGTATATTGGTTTTATACAGAGCACCGGTACAGGAGAGAGAGAGAGACATTAAATTCTATCGTCATAGATTCAATGCTGTTAACAAATCTTATATTTTCATTCTCACTTCTATAAATTAAGAAAAATAACTTCTACAAGAAGACAAAATATATTGTAACGAAATATATTTTCTTCAGTTAAAAATCGAATTTCAACGAGAACTTACTTGCGGCCAGTACTTCATACATATTGAACTTGGCACCCTTTCAAACTTTTTCTTATGCCTGTATTTAACAATGTACGTAAGCGGGAAATCGTCTTCTGGTTGCTGAAAAATACAAATTATTCAACTCTTAAAATCATTAAGTGATGAACAACTCATTTTCCCCTTTTTTCTGTTTCTTTCAATTTTACGTAGGGAAACTGTAATGAATATTGTCTGAGAGAAAGCTAAAAAAGTATAAACATGCATGAAATAGGAATACACACCCCTTCCCTCTCAGAAATATCATCAGAAATTTCACCTGCTCATTTTTTCCAACTAATTTCACAAAGAAAAAATCACTAAACCTACGCAAGCTGCGACGATTACTTCTGGCACCCAACCTCTTTCCATTCCACTTTCTCCAGGAGGCGGGCGCACTGAAGAAAGCATCAATGTAAGTAAAGTTTGAAATAAGATATGATGCAGTTTCAAAATATTTTGGTATAGACGCTAAACTATGCTTTCGACAAACCAAAAGCTAGGTAAAAGAAGAAAAAATTTGATAGAACTTGAATAACAGTACTTCTCCGTTGTCGACTTTCTTCATCATCTTCACTTTCACTTGAGTAAGTGCAATATTCTGTTCCGGACAAATCTTCAGAAGCTGGACGCCTTAAGGAAATGGTTGAGGAAGTGAAGCCAGGTCGAGAAGTTGCAGAAAGTTGTGATGGGGTACTATGACAGTCAGTGTTTGCAAACACGGGACTACAACTTCCTGAACAGCTCATTTTGGGTAACGGTTTTCGTGATTTCGATTTAGAATTTGTAACGCCCATCAAGCTTCGCCACATTTCACTTCGCTGCTTTCCCCAAGTTTCTCTGCAGTAAGTGTCATAGGTTGCAACACAGTAAACAATAAAATTTTTAATTTTACAACAGTAACATCTGAGTTGACTTAGGATATATTTTGAAATCACTTAAATGTTGAGCAGTTAAAAAATTAATCATCTCAATACTAAAAGTTGATATCATGCCGTTCACTTCTCCCATTGTCTGTGTGTTCTGGAGTGTTCCATTAAAATGATTTGTTATCACCACACATAAGATATATTGATTTTTCTAATCATTTAGTGTCACATCCCTCCTTCTCCGGAGAACCCTCTAAGCAACAAGAGCTAGATAATAACTTCAAACCATTCTTTGAATCCAGTGATACTACAGTGATTTGATCTGCTTGAACTAATAAGATGTATGTGAATACCTCATATTGAACTAAGTTTCAAGCGCTTTAAAATACATGAAGAATTTTTCTACTTCTTAAATGTTCAGGACTCACGGCACTTACAACCAAAATTTCTAGTTTTTCTGAGAGATCCGTAAGACAGATTAATCTTCTCACTTATTATTTATGTTAGTGTAATAATATATTATAAAACTTATTTTAACTTTATTCAAGTACTCATCTAATAAGTAAAAAACTGTCCAAAGCTTACTTTTGCTGAGCATGAAATTCAGCAATTAATTCATCGCAATCCTGAAATAATCTAAGAATTTAGTGACATACCAGATATTTTGTTGTGCCAATCTGACGATGTATTGTCATACTTACGGAGCACATCAAATCTTCTCTCCAACATGGATAAAGAATATAAAGAAGAAAAGATAAAGTAATTCAGAGAAATAAGAATCGGACTATAAAATATTTCTAAAAAAATTTGACTGTTTATTTTTGACTGTTATGTTTCAATTCAAATTATTAATTTTTGGACAATAAACTAAAGAAATATAAGAATATAAAAAGCAAAGCGCTAGTTTATTAAATAAACTGCATTACCACGAACTTTCAAGAAAAGATAACTTAAACTACCAAAACTAATAAAAGTGCTTTGAATCGTATATTTACAGTTTATTTGCTAAGCAGAAAATGCCTTTCTCGATATTGAATATTGTTCTCTTTCATTTCATATGTGGATTTGGGACAAAAGTGATTACAATTTAAGAAACATTTTTGCTTTACAACAATTAAGATGAAATCGTGATCACATCATAGTACTAAAAAGAAAAAGTTATGGTACCAGGTTAGCTTCAGGTTCCCACGTGTTCTCCGCATCACTATACCCCTTCCATTTCAATAGGTATTCCTTCACTTTCTTCCTCTTATTGTATCGTTCTCCAAGAATCGCTTCTACAACAAATTCTCCTTCTCCAGTCTCTTCATCCATTTCTTAGTCACTAAAAATTCCACAAATGATTAATAATAACTATTGCAAACACAATTACGTCGCGTTCAATGGCCATTGCCACCTCTTAAGGCATTAGGATATGAATGAGAGGATAAGAGCTGAGTAAAACTATGACTAACGAAGAGTGACCACGAAAACGCCGCTGCATGACTCGTGAATAATGTAGGCATCTTCTCCTGCCCACTTCTGTCTCATAGTGTTTGGGTCAAATGTTCCGCTAGCGATAAGGAAGCTCCTACTTTCTTATGTAATCAACTTGATTTGGAATTATAGATCGGACCTTCAATATGCACTTTTAACCTTACTTATAGCGAAATAATCCGGCAGGGGTGCAAATTACTAAAAAGTGCTTGAGAACCTATAATGGTCTTTATACGACTAGGTATAGAGCGTATGTGAGCGGCCTATTCTCATTCATTTTGGTTTTACGTCGCATTGGTTTCGCAGTAGTATTTGTCGGCAATCTTACTGACTTTCTCTAATATATTCTTGGCACCTAAATGCAACAATATTTTCTAGTCAAGTGATGTCTGAAAATGTACCAAAAGAAAGTGAAGAAAAATCGAAAAAGGAAACTGGCAGAGCATGTGATCACATACGGCAAGCACTGAAAAAATGCCTTAAAGTAAGTATACACTTAACAGGCCAGGCTAGTCTGAAAGAGATATAAGGAGATTGAATGATTCACAGTATCAGTCTACGCAACTAAAAACGAAGTTAGGGAATGCTTAATTACTCGATAAGGCTAAAGTGAGGGTAGATGAAACCATTTGACGTCTGCTTTTATAATGGAATATATCAGTCTTTCCCGGCAGTTTAATTTGTTCGATCGCTTTACTCTTTAGTTTGAATAATTTGAAATGTAACGTTAGAAAGCTTTAAGTCCTCAATGAACTGATGCGAAAAAGATGAAATCGAACACTAAAATGTATAAATTTATGAAACAAAAATGCGATTTGTTTTGCTTGCTTTTTGTTGTGCTTTAACTGAGATAGCGATTAATACATTTAGAATTTAGCCTATGCGTGTATAATAATTTCAAAAGGTGGCTTTCATTTTCCTCTTTTAAAGAGATTTAGTAGTTGTTGTACAAAAACAAAGTGTACAAACAGTAGATTGCCGAATAAGTAATAATCATTTTAATAAGTAAATTTAATTTAATTTAATTTAATAAGTAGATCATTTTAATCATATTTACTTGACCGAATTATCTAAAGTGTACACTTTTAGGAATCAGATTGTATTCAAAAAGAGCATCGTCATGCATCGGATTGCTTGCGCTCACGTGCTGATACTGTTCCTGTACGATGTTTTCAGCTATTAGATACATTTGCTCAATGTAAATTATCTCTGGTTAGTTTTTTCCTTCGCATTTCAGGTAATATTTAAAAGAGTAAGTGGCAAGTAGTGGAAGACTTTCCAACATAAAATATTTTTCATCGTAAGTGTTTTGCTTTGTAGATCGATAATCGTTTACGGGCACGAGGACGAAAATTAGACATTCCAGATACAGAAACTTTTCCAGATTGAAAATGTTTGCATTTATCGATAAATGCATGGTTAGTATTAGAAAGTAGAATAAACTCAAGATTTTCGTTTTGAGTTGCAAAGAGAATTTATTTTGCTTTGAACAAAAAATTTTGCTGACTACATTTGAATGTTTTTGGTGTTTGTGTTTCTTATAGCGGTTTACAATTAAATAAATAACTGATGCCTTCAGAGCACAGCGCGAAAATAGAATCCGCGGTTCGCGAAACTGCTTGCAGTTAAACGCTTTCCGAATATGTTATAGAGGTGATAAGAGTACCAAGAACGAATAAGCGAAAGAGAGGTATCAAATTAATAAAATTCAATTGAGATGCAGAAAACTAGAATAGAAGTGTTTAAGCTTGTTCAACAATCAGAAAATATTCTTTAATTGTAATGTTTTTCAAGCACATTATTTACAAGCTGTAATAATTTAGAAAATTATCGTCTAAGATTTAATCCTTACGAATTTCACCTCTGTGCGCTTGAAAGTCAAAACACTGGTAGCAGTTTGGACAGATTCAGTTACTTGTAGCCTTATTTATGTCTTCAGTGATCAATTCAAAATGAGATTGTTGTAGATGAAATATTTATCGGATCCCTTATATTGCAATAAAAATTAATATAGGAAATGAATCTGGAAAGCTTCCCGTAACATGCATTTGTTAATAATATTCTGGGATTACAAGCTGTTTTTTTTTCACTTAATATTCACCTGAAATTTATTTGACGTAGGAGAAAGTCAACTGGATACACACAGCCACTCTGCCGGTATAGACTGAATTTTATAGCCTTTCAGAAATGAATCTGGAACTGATCGACCTATTGCTTATGGTCACAAAATTATCGTAAGGAAGTCCGCTCGATTTGCTAGCATTTGCTGATTTATCCTCCCTCACATATAATTAACCTGCGAATGGTTCAACTTATTAGAGTTTGACCCATCAAAACGCTATACCATATTTTGTTAGTTTAAGCATCGGGTGAAAACGAGGACATTTAGACGTTATTTTTATATTAATCCTATCTCATTTTCAATCAATGTGATCTTTTCATTAAAATCCTTGGTTCTTATAGCATGGTTCGCTTCTATTGTCGACTGAGACATAACTGGAAAATTAAGTCTAACATGATCAAAGAGAGTCTCAGGTCGTGAAATCCCATCTCGACATGCAATTTCTATCCAATGCCCCGACAATACAAAGCATTGTCTCTGCAGAAATTAAGTGGGACAAACCGAACTTTTATCGGCGTTCGCGGTCACACATTGCATATTTGTTACATCACAAGTCTCTAGGAGACATGCTGCAAAAACAATTTCAAAGATTTACTAAATATCATCCAGTAATCCGAACATAAATTTGAACATTGAGTGACATTGTTTTAAGAGAATGGTACTGTAAATTAGAGAATTCCATTTCGAGGGATCGTGAAGACAGTTGTAGAACACAAAAAAATGAAAGACACAATCACACTCAATGTATTTCCAAACAGGACAATCCTAAACTCGAGCAACATTACTGTTGCACTTTCTCACGCAGATTCAGAAGGCAGCCAAATAAGCATATAACTGATACCTTAACTTGATCAATATGTCTGTTTTTACAAACTCTGAAAAATAACGACGATGATCAAGAACTACATTCTATTTTGAGAAAGATATTAACGATTGGGATCAGAAGCAAGGTAATAGCAATATTTCCCAGAAAAAATTTCTAGTACAGTAGTGTTGCAAGAAGAAAACAAACGGATAGTTAGAAATTTTTCCGTCAACTGCAAAGTGACCGAATGTACTTAGTTGTGAAATTGATTTCACGAGAAAGAAATGAAAAAATATTTTGAGAATCATGTTTACAATGACAGTTACCCGACAGCAATCAAAATATACATACAAGGGTACTTCTGGAAAAATGAAATAAATTCTGAAAGATGTATGAATCAAAACACCGATTTAAATTTCTCTTACTGAACTATTTTTTAAAATCGGAAGAGCCCCCCTTTTATTCTCTAAGAGGACATTTCCACTCTAACACGGCTAACAGTTTTGATTAACTTTCCAAATTTCATTTTAATATTTAAATAGTCAAGAAATCCGCAAAAGATTTCTTGCATTTTATTTTGCCAAATAAATTAGGCGAAATTCAATTTAAAAAATTCCATATCATGAATGGCAAAAAGAATTGGAAAAAGAGCAGCTACTTCATACAAATTAAAGAAAATTAAGAATAAAAAGTAAACGAAAAAGGCAACAAGGAGATTTAACAGTCCAATTTGAAATACTAAAAAAGGATGGATAAAGAAAGTAAGAGGAACAGTAGTTGCTTGGATGCTGCATTACAAAAACGGTCAAGAATCACTTTCAGGTTTATCATGCATTCCAAGAATTGAGCAGTAGAGATTAGCTGCTGAGTGAATGTACTTAAACATATCAAATTTATGCCATATAGTTGAAACCTTCCGAAGACATAATTACTGCCTGAAAATATATTAAAGTTGAACAAGTTATACAGAGACAACATATCCTTATTTCTCACAGAGATTTTGATTTTTTTCTGAAAGAATTTGATACGTATTGTCTTAGAATGCCAAAATAAATGACTGGTGTTATTATAAAAATACGGTACTCGGAAGATACAATGCACACGATCTTGGATCTTGCGACTTTTCCTTTATTTCTAAAAAGAGTATAAATTAAAGCACTGGCTAATGTAAAATTTAATTCCTCAGAAATTTAAGAATCACTATTCGGGAAAGATTAGTACTTTGGTAAGATAAGATTTTTATTTTTTATTTGAAAAATCATACATTAATAATATTTCTGTGTAGATTATAGCACATTATAGTTATACTATAATTTATAAGTGATGTTATTACTGTTCCCAGCGCGGTGTATTTATTTATCATGCAATCACAATCATTCACACAAAATACTTATTTGGAATCGATCTATTATCATTCCTATCAGGTTTTGAAAAAATATTTGCATTTGGTGCCAGGTTCAGGAATAAATATTGCAAACAATCTTCCAAAGAAAAAACTTGTAAAAAACCCTATTATTGTTCGTGTCGTTGTTGGGCTCGTTTGATTACTCGCTTTTCTAGAGAACAATCCTTAAGATAATCAAGACCAAGAGTCGGGTACTTCTCCTCGATCAGTATTTCATCCAGTGCCAACCAACATTTCCGATTGAACAACATAGATTCATATGTACTTTTACTTTCGGGTAACAGCTTTGACAAGTACCTGAAATAATGCGCACAAATATTAAACAAACTTTGTGTGAATAAAACAGAGATAAAAAACTGACTAGCCAGTCCGTGCGCATTTCTTCCCCAAAGAATAGAATTTTCAAAAACTTGCTGAAAAACAGGTACTGCAATTGTATCCATGAATTCAAGCTGCAGTTTTGGCACGCATGCACGATCACGGTCCATCATTTCCAATGGACGATTTCCCATCTGCTTTTCTAGATCTCCTTGCGAGAAAAATTCCTTATAAATGTTTTCCTAAAAGTGGTGATATGTCTTGAATTTATTTACGTTCTAAAATTAAAATTATTTCTTGAATTTAATCACGTTACAAAATTAATATTATTGGCAGTTTCTTAAGCTGAAGTGAAGATAAGTATAAAACTAAAATGTTAGGAGGGAGAAGTCGAGAGACATTTCAGAGAAACCAGTTAAGAAATTCCGTGGACCTATTTTAGATGTTTTTGAATTCTATTAACATGGAACCAAACTTACAGCTATTGCTTTGCTATTTCTGAAGTCTTTTGTCTGATCGGACAGATCAGCTGAGGTCATCATAAGACATAGTAGTAAATATCGATGATGCTTTATCGAACCATCAAAGCCAACTGAAACATATGTTATTAAAGTTTTAGAAATCCCATAATGCGGTAATTAAGAATCATTATTCGGAAAGGATTAGTACTTTGGTAGTATAAATGAGCACACTTCGCAAACAGCAGATGAGGTACTATTTTTTATTCTTGCCATACACTGTGGAAATTATCTACGACAATGCATACAGTGTTTGAGATGCAAATTAGGATAGTAGACATGCAATAATCCAAGCCTTAACGTGTCTGATAAGACCGACTCTTAGTGCAATCTACTTCAAGCTTATTTATTTTTCATAAAAATACAAAATACAAAAGCACAGCAATTTCTAGAGCAACTTCCATCGGTAAATCTGTAGAGCAATAATTTTGATGGTATGAGTGATCATAAAAGCGATTATGCTTTTCAAAACTTAAACAAATGATATTTCAGGTTTAAAATATTTATTATAATAATCTGTGGCGCAATACTTTTCGTTTCTGAATACTGGAAGTTTAAATAGAAAAAGAAAAAAGTCGTAACGGAATCTAAATCCCTGTAGATCGAATCACTCACCTTCAACCATTCGATTAATGTCTTGCACTTTCTGCAAATGATTAGCTATGTCGGTTGCAAGAATGATATCCCTTATGTGATCCAGAATAGAATGAAATTGCTTAAAAAATAAGTTTAACTACAAAAACAAGTGGACTTAAAGAACTTTTAGATTAACAACCTCCACATAATTAATAAAGGAGACCCCTCCCACATCGGAAGTGAATGTTTCATGTTAATATAGTAAGGAAAAAAGAGATAACAAAGTGGAAAGGGCTCTACGCAAATAAAACTAACGAACTTCTATTAGTTGCATCTCTTTTAAGTGTATATGTCGAATAATCTCTATTTAACATCCGGACTTTCAAAGTCCCATATTGACTGTATTATCTACGGCAAAATTACAATCTAGAGCTCAGATTAGAATACTGTATGATATGAAATAAAATTTGAGTTTTACTTTTTTTAACCCGACATAAAGATATCCATATTACAATAATAAGGGACTTACATGTCGATTTAATGAAACGAATATATTGCACTCTTCCATATTTAATATTGATATTGTTTGAGCAAAATGATGTCTCTCCAACACCGAGCCTTCACTGCTATATAATTGAGCCAGTGGTGTTCGCTATAATGAGTTGGTACCAATAACATGAAAAATTTTTCGAAATTTCTCTATAATGAAACTAGTTTACAAACCCTCATCATGAACTATATTTATTCTCATTCTCTTCGTGTAATTTAAACCTAGATTTTAATCTACGCTCTTTCTATTCTTTACTATCCTTGACACAAAAAAAACTCCACTGAATTGTAACAAGCTTAGGTATTACATATGCAATGAAAAATTGCTACCACTACATTTTATTTCTATGTCTTCAGAAAAATTACGAACATAATTTCTATTGGAAAAGCTCCCCTTATCGCTATCACAAACTATCTTCTATTTCATGAGCTTTGGAAAACGGTTTGCAAAATACCCATAACATTGGCTACCTAACGTTTAAAAAATAAAAACCGACCGACTGTACTTGGAATGCATTGGTAGTACCACGATGGTCAATATCATGACATAAACTTGCTACAAGGAGCGCAAAACTTTCTAGTTCACTGAGTGCATTGTGTGCTGTTTCAGTTCGTAATAACAAATACATAAAATGCGCAACTGCAAATGCATGAGACCAATTGTGATAAGGCACATCACGGTAACCCTTTTGAACCATTAATAAGAAACAAGCTAATGTTTGTCGCTGTAAGCGAAATCGCTGGATGAAACCCAGATCCTGAAAACAAAAGTTTACATTTTGTATGGCGCATCTCTAAACACAGATCAACCTGAATTCAAAATTGCTATGAATTCAAACTATAACAATAATTAGCTTGTACCCAATGGGATTTAAATTATCAGGATCTAAGATCAGATCAAACTTTTTTCACGACAACCTATTACGAATTCCCGGTAAGGGCCTTGAAAGCGCCTTCGAAGACAAACCTTAAAAATGGACAATGCTGCTTCAACATAGGTATCACCTGATCCTATGGAACGTGGTGGAAAATTAAAATCATCGAATTCTGGAGAAAAGGAAGTCGCTGTTGGTATATCACCTACCGTTAATCGTAACAAATCTTCTGGTGCAATCTGCAAACAAAATGATAAAGTAATCCTAGATTCCATAAACTAAGTATACTGCATGTTATCAGACTGTTGCAAATAGCTCCCGAAAAGGAAGTAGTACTACGGAAGTTATGTGGAATAATATCAAGAAAATTAATTTTTTGTATCATTTAATCATTCACTAATATCATATTTCCTATTCCAAACATATCATATTGCAACAATTACTCTCGGCCGTAGTAGATGATAAAAAGCTTTTATCATCCGCTTTTTCCTACTCTTTTTTAACTGATAGAATGAATATAAAGGATGCTTCCATAAGATGATTGTTTTTTTCACAACTGAATATATGATATGTGTACAATAAACAATAGATGATAATTTTCATGAAATAACTAGTAATGTAAAAAAATAATAAAGTGTATCTCAATGCCACGAAAGTTTGAAAAGTTTGTTTTCATCAAGTAAGCCTGAACCATCATGGATTATCAATAATCATTATGCGTATTCACTCCATTGCTATTTAAAGGTTTTGAACTCATCTTCAGTTATACTGCCAAGACTGTTAATATGGAAAGCTATTACTGGAAGCATTGGGATACAAATGTCGAATGCATGCGAACAGCAACTCCTTGAAGGAGGTATATATTTTTAGGTATTAATTTTAATTAAACTGATCCTAAACTGAAGCTGAACCAAAGATGCCATCGATCAATTAATGGCATGTCCGAGTTATGCTCAACTATATTTTATTTCAAAAAGTGTCGCTATAAAATTATTTTTCGACACAATACTCTCCTTACTCTCTTCTAAAACAAAATATAAATTTTACCGACAGCGTGGAACTCTGTATTAGTAATTCGGCAGCCAGATGTGATCGTCTATGAGCCTCTTGAAGTTTTCGATAAAGAAGACACTGAAAAACAATAAGTAGAAAATGACATGTATACTTACGTTAATATAATTTCTAAAATCAATTGCAATTTCATACATATGCACATGCACCCTTATGAACCGAAAACTAACTAGTAGTACTAGTAAACACAAGTGAATATATATATATATATATATTATTAACTGAATTGATTTAACTGAAGTAAATACATCCAATTATCCTCATCCACTATTCTATCTATTCTAGACAAATGCTTGCAGCCGTGGAGTAAGTCTGATCGATAGAGTGCACTCAGGGCGCCTATAATTCTTTTATTCTCTCCTAGTAATACTATGCAAATAATGGAACAATTTCACGACACTTGCGTCTTAAAAATTAAGCTTCATTCAAAATATTAGTTGAGAATTTGAAGTATTATACGGAAAAATCTGAAATGAATAGAGATTCGACACATTACATTCGTCTGAGTCCAAACGTATTTATTCTATTCTACAGGAATGCATGCAGCTTATTCTATTATCGTGTTCAATACTTATTTATTGAGCATATCTCCAACAAAACAAATCCATCATCTCATTAATAATAGTTATTCTACTTTAATAAGCGACCCATTTCTTCGATCTTTTTAAGGCTTCGAAATGAATTTCCAAAAAGCGCATAAATAAAATTAAAAAATGGCTGAATTCCAAAATTCAGATAGAACTGATGAATTTTACAAGTACCAAATATTTGTTTAGAAAGGATTGCTTAAAATATTGCAATTCAGTTTATATAACATATCAATCACTTTTGATTTGAACTCATTAAAAACTACGCTTACAAGTTCACTAAAAATATTCTAAACAAAAAGAAATAAAATTAAATAATAAAAATGCAGGTAATCAAACCATAGATTATAAAAAATTAAGTGAAATATAAATTAACACTTTAAGGAACTATTCAAACAAACGAATGAAGAATTTAAAAACTAAATTCAAATTAGGAAATTATAAGTTATATTCTTCGCATCCAAATCAATAAACAACGGTTATGCTCATCGAGTAATATTTTATTTCAAAAACTGTTTGACAGTGAAGTCTTACATGTGATATACTGATAGCACAATATACTGCAAATGTCATCGCAATTTGTTCATCGTGCTTCGTAAAGGCAGGCTTTCCAATTTTATTACATAGTTCCGCCACACCAACAATATTTCCTATGAATCTGCGGATGATAGCAAAAAGTAAACTTCATTAAAATTTGAGGAAATAGTACAAAGTTAAGTAAATTTCATTAAAATTTGAGGAAATTTGAATAAACTTTTGTTATTTCGATGCAACAACTCTTACCAGAATTATCCTTAATCGGGAAACATAATATATTCCGTGTAACGAAACCGGTTCGTTCGTCCACTTTTGGATAGAAAGCTGGATGGCTGAAATCAGAAATATACCATAAAAATTTTCAGAAAAAAAATTCCATATAAATACTTCATTTCTTGCATCAGCTATTTTCTTAATTTAAGAGATGAAATATAGCAATTACTAATGTCATGAAACCATTGCCAACGAAGAGTGATACTACTTGTTTTTCAGCGCAATTTAATGGCAAAGAGATTTTTAGCAAATGACAAAGCTTTTATCTCCTTCTGGCAATACCTGTCTGGTTGCCCACCAGTGATCCCTAATCTTTATTGGATAAAAATTAGTAACCTGTAAGCTTCTTTGACATTCATCATTTGTCCAGTGCTTGCAACTTGTCCGACAATGCCTAGCGATACTGGCATTCTGATTTCCGTCAGATACTCATCATTTGAGCCATTTTTTTCGAATACTTCCGCAACCAATTCGGAGTTGTCACAATCAAGGAGAAACAATGAGCATCTAAACAACGAAAACTAACAATAGAGAAATGTGAGGAATAGTATCAGATGAACAACATTTAAAAAAGAATCAAAACTTTGAACCTACATTTCGGCGTGCACAAGAGTTTTGGCTTCTTTTGTTATATTTCTCACCAATAAGTTCATATCTTCTGAATAAAAGAAAGTATTAGGGAATGAAAGAGTTGGGCCAAGCATAGTTAAAGTGGCTAAGCATTTTTTTATTATTATTGCATAAATCACTGAGTAATGGATGTAATCAAATGAAGGAGAAATTACATAACAGCTGATTCGTAAGCAATATGTGAATCAAATTTTTAAATATATATTTTCAGTAGAAAATTAATACTTAATATGATTCATTTTTACGAAAATTCTCATAAACTCTCTCTGAAGTTTCATAGCATTATAACTCCTCAAAAAATGAATGCGAATATAATAAATATCTCGATCCAAAATTGAAAAATGATGCTTACGCAAGCTGGAGAATACATTTTGCGTCATGGCAAGAAACACTTCATATTGTTGTGCTAAACGCTTCTGCTCTTCAATATTGGCAACAATGGAGAGTAATGCAGCAATGAACTGTAAATGAGGCATAACGAAAGTGCGTTCTAATTCCACGGTACTGAAATTTTTCTTCCGGAATTAATAACCATGATAAATAATTCTTGCAGTATGAAGAGACCAAATTTCCTTATTATTCGTTTCTTTCCTTCGTCTGCTTAATCTGGAAATCTTTCCAACAAAAAAAATTTGTAATTCATAGTATGAGGAAAAAATTATCCAAGATAAATATAAATAAAGGTAAATATTTCTTTTACTGTATGAAATTATTAACGCACAGTAGAGAAACTCTGTTTCATTAATCTCTTGATTATAAAACTACCAATATATTTATCTATTAGCACAAAAATACTATTATTCTTCAAGAAAATTAATGAAAACAGAATATGTGAAAGACAATCGAAGTGATCAAGGAGTGAAGTAGGTGTATTTAGAATTTGGCATTGTTGAAATAATTAAAAATAACAAACGATCAATAAAGATGTCATATGGCATTCTCAAAATAGAGGAGGAATATCATATAAAACGCTTACTTGATGAATAAAATTAAAAAAATATAGAGGCATAAAATAGATTCTTCAAAAGATTTTTGAAATATAATGATTTACTTACATTGTAAATCACCTTGAAATAAGGATTACGAAGAGTTAATAATTCATGAGAGGAAGAGTTAAACACGTCTTTCCATTTTCTTCCAAAAGTCAAGTTTTTTTTCCGATATTTCAAGATTTAACGGAAAAAAAATGAAAACGTACCATTCATTTTGGTGTATTAATAGCAGGCCAGCAATAAAATTACTCCGTGCTTGTAACAAGAAGATGGTACCATTGAGGGAACTTTTTGGCGAATTTTCTCCAATGTTACTATTCTGTAGTATGGCATATATTTTTTCTCGAAATTCCTGAAACTTGGAAAATAAGTTAATAAAGAGTTCCAACGGGTAGACATTAATTGAGGTATTCGCTGTAATACCAATAGAAAGCAAAACTGTTAACAGGCAACTTCTATTAGAGGTAAGACAACTACTTCAATAAGTTATCGTCATATAAAGCAAGCAAAATATCACCTATGACAGCTGTTTCAATAAGTTATCGTCATATAAAATCTTTTCATTTATCGATGAAGTAAGTGCTTTACTTCAAGGATTAAACTTTGGAGTAAAAGACATCTAAAAATATTGAACGTGGATGTTAACTAATCACAATAATTAGTGTAAAATAGATGTCCTTCTATTAAGAACAGAAATGCTTAAATGGTAACTGGAAAAAAATCTCTGAATAAGAAAAATGTCAGTTGCGACATTTTTAAAATGCGTCAAAAACAGGATACTAATTCAAAACTGTAGGAGAGTATAGTAACATGAAAAATTTTCAATTTTTAATTTTATTAAATGCGATTTAAAAAATTTCAGAGATTCCCGCTTTCATCTAATCTTTCGGCATTGCGAAAAAATACAAACTGTTTATGTGGCATGCGAAATCATTCTTTAGGTAATATTTTTAACGGACAAAATAGTTTCCAAGAAATAGACTGAGTTCGGTAAATGAGAGCCCAATCCTAATTCGAGAAGTTAATAAGATGTGAAATAGAAGTAGTAAGGAAATATAAGCCTGAGCTTACGTGTAAAGCGTATCAAAAAGCTCATGCATCAACACGGGGTTGAGTCAGCTTAAGTTCCATGAATGTGCATTACATATTATGACTCTCCAACTTTGCTATTTAGGAATTAGAGAATGAATTGATTTCGAAAATTTGGATAAACTTTCATATTTTCGAAGGAAGCAATTACTCGATAATCTTCCTTTGTCCACCCATTTTCCATTGCCAAATCTCGAAAAAAATTTCGTCTTTTTTTTTTCTTGTCTTGTCCCGTACAAGGAAAAATCACATAAAATGGAATGCACTGCTGCACGTTAATTATGTATGACTACATCTTGACACCTGCAAAAGAGGGATGGTCACTATAGGGAATCGAACCTCTTCTAATCCTCCATGGAAGAAAATGCAAGAAATTCCAGAAATGATAAAAATAGTCTTATTTTTAATTTCGGATGCTATTGATTAAGAAAGGTACATATAATAAATACTTCCTTATCAACTTCTATGATGAATTTATGCAGAAAGATGAAAAGGCAGTTAAATTGAGACTATTATTTGATTATGAAGAAACCATCCATATATATTTAACTACCCCATAAGAACTAATATTATGCAGGCATAATGATTCAAGATCTCAGTAAAGAGATAATGCATATATATATAGAATAGATGGAACATCAGAAAATAGACAATGAATGATGGTACAGTGAACCCACCATTTTTCTCCTTGTATAAAATGTTATTTATCCCTGACAAATGTTAATTGTGAGCAATCGAAACGAATCACTCAATAGTGCTTCTTAATATTTTCACACTTATTCAGGTTGGGGATATTTTAGCTTTGAAGAGAATATCGCCTTATTCATTACCGAACATTTTTTCGTTGGATTAATGGATCGCTTTTTGGCTGCCTCGTTAAAATAACCATTTGAGGGAAATTCATAAATAAACAAATCAAAGGAAAAAGTGAACTGACCTTACTGAGCATATCGATATCGACATAAATATTTGAAGCGTGACGTGTATATAATAGAGATGGCACGTCCTTACTGTTCAACAATGGCGTATCTCTATTAAACAGTGACCATAACACATCAGCATTACCCTTTAAATGTAAAATTTTGATTTATAGAGTTACTTAATAAACTAAAAATGAATATTAATTGCTAAGTTAAATGTAATCGATCATTGTTGCTAATCATTATTTAATTCCAAATAATTATTATAGAGCATCTAGTTTTATCGTTATTACTGAATAACACTGACAGAAAAAATTATTCCTTAATGATGCACGTTTTAAATCTTTCTCAACTAATGCCTATTGTCAAATTCTATTGTTTTAGAAAATTATCCAATGATATTACAAGATTGAAAGAAAAAAAGAGCTTCAGTTACTAGGTTATACCAAATTAATCATGTGATCCTCCATTGGAAACAAAAAATCAGAATAAAAGATAAATCTAAAGCTAATTGTAAAATTTCATTTCATATAATTTTTCGTCCAAACAACCAAAATTTGTCCCAATTTCATTCAATATTAATAACAATCTGAATATACTTTCAATCGAAATGTAGAAAAACAGATCCTGAATTGACACACACACACACACACACACACACACACACACACACACATACACATATATACACCTCACATGAATGGCATTGTTTTTTCTCAATAGGCACTGTCATTTTCTGAATTTGACCATTACGATGAATGAAAAGCATAAGACATGTGAAACTGAAGTATTCTGAAAAATCTACGTAAACTATGGAATGAATATTGAATGAAAAGGATTACAAATGAGATGGTATGATAATGGAAATTTTTTTGTTTAATATTACTACCAGCTTGTTTCTTTTTCAATCTCTTTTTTGTTGAATGAAAAGCAATGTTTTATAAAGAGAAATATATTAAATTTCAGTTAGTTAGACGATTAAGTTTCAAAATCAATTTATCATTCATGGGAAGAAAATGGATCTTTTTCTTCTTATCATTTCTATTCTTAATCTTCTGTTCACTTCTTCTCTCCTAATTCTTCTTACTATCTAATACACGCTGTGGGATTCTTTACTCTCACATGCTATTTTGCAATGGAAGTTGAGAGTTTATTTGTCAGCCAGTTATACTTTCACTGAATTAATTCTTCATTTATTCTGTAAAATAACATTTAACATATCTTACTCAAATCGCATCAATTTTAAGAGAAAAAATATTTCGACTATTGAAGCTATCATTCCTATTTTCATGTATCTTTTCACTTTCATGTAACACTGTATCATAACCTTTATCATAACCTTTACTGTATTATAATAATAGGATCTTCTGGGTAATTTCACAATAAACCTATGAAAAGTAGAAGTGATAAAGAGGGAAGAGCAGAAACTAAAAAGCAAGGTGAAAAAGAGTTTGGAAATCAAATTTTAGGAAAATATTTAGAACTAACGCAATATATCGGTTCTTTCAGCAGTTGGTTACCACAAACCTGAAATACATGGAAATTCAATTTTATATGAATAAAATTATTTGGATATCATCTTCTGACAAAGATTTTGTTGTCAGAAGTTCATGCAAGAGGCCGAAATTTTTGAAAATGTGAGGAGTATGATAATCAAATGTATAAACAAGAAAGTGCACATAACATTTGCATCTTTCCCGCACAGGAGCGTAAGTAATTTGCTTTCGGAAATTAACTTGACTCAACCACATGGTGATAAAAAAGAAACCCTAAAAACTAATAAATTATATGCTTCTCAAAAATTGAAAACTTAAAAAGGAAAGCAAAAATTTACCTGGCAAAAGCAAGAATTACATTCTTTTGAAATGAGCAAAAATGCCGCTGTTCGTGCACCCGTATGAGTTCCAATCTACAATTTTTATGAATTTAACTCTCGACCTCAGCAATTACCATAATTTCTAGCAAAACATTATCAACATCAAAACAAAATGCCTGAAATAATTCTTAAAAAAAAGCAATTACAAAACATCAATTTAAAAAATTTTTTCCAAATTTCTTGAGCAAGATGGGATATATGTGATTCAACCAGTGCTTTCTTAACAGAACACTTTGACTAATTATTTCTACAGTTCAATCGTTGAAGTGGAATTTTTTAAATATTTGTTGGCATAATTACTAAAAATTGCATCAACAGGAATTCCTTTTTTTTCTGACAAATCAAAGAATCAAAGATGAACACATTGCCCTTCTGACACATATGTACTGTATCACCATTAAACTGTAAGTAAGCGGAATCGTCACTCCATAGTGATTCTATCTCATTGAAACACAACACTGATTTTGTAAACTAAAAAAATACTATCAGGTCCTAAAAATCAAATTCGAGTTTATTAATTTAATTTTATTTTACCTAAAGTTCAAAATTTACATTAATTGTAGAAATCTCTCCTCATATGACTCATTGCTGATTACAATCTTTTCATTTAACGAAATCTTTGTAAGTATTATATTAATATTGTCGACTATTTCTTCCTTCAACACTCAAACATTTTTGTTCCTCTCTGAATCACAACATTTGAGAAAAAAATCATTTGAAATAATTGTAAAATTCTTCGACTGTTTTTTTATCATTTCGCTGTCACATCTCTTTATTTTCTTCTTAATTTTTTTATTTCCATTCAATAAAATTTTAGAAAAAAATTGAAAGTGCAATTTCGAATGCCTTCTCTTAAGATACTGACACAACCAATATGACACGGTAAATTCTCCTTAGAGAAGTGCACGATTAAGAGTGCAAGTTTCTTGTCTGGCAATTGACAGAAGAAAGACAATTTTTTCTATTTTTTGTTGAAGAGAATTTTAGTCATCATCGGGAGACTACAACTAAGACACACACACACACACACACACACACCTAACTTTTGAAAATCAATTTAAAGTATCCTTCGACAAATCAGATCATATTGTGTTCGCAACATTCTTCAAATGTTTTCCTCGAAGATCGAGTGTGATATTGGAGGGAAGTACTACTTCAATTCCTTGCTATTTTGAACAATTTTTAGCTTAAGATACCACAGTAATTCTGCTAACGATTATTCTTAGAAATTTTTTGTTTTCAACTTTTTAAAATAGAATTTTTATGCAAAAATGACTTACCCATGAGTTGAGTACTTGTTGAAAACGGATCATATCCGGATTCTCGGCAGCGATATCTGCAGTTATACGACTTAATTCATCAACACTCTTACAACGTGCGTCATATGATTGTATATCAGCAAGTCCAAGTTCTGGCTGTGACTCAGTTCCAGTGCACAACTTAGAATCACTAGCCGAACGTAATAATGTTAAGTGTCGAAGCCGAACAACAGTGACATCACAAGATGATGCCAATGTCATTTTCCTAGTTGGACTGTCGCTGGCAGTAGGCGTAAAAGCATTTTTTGATTGATGCTGTTCAGTAATGGTGTCACTGGTTACTGCCGTAGTAACAATAACGGGTATTGGCGTGGTATCAATGGTACCAGCAGAAGTCACAGGAGCATGATTACGACATACTGGGTACTCGCACGTTTTCTGTCCGGTCGATTGCGTCAGGGAAGACAGCGAAGAGATAGTATCAGCAAACAATGGTGCATTTTCACTTTCTAAATCGTTTAAAGTTTCATGCAACTCAACGTTGAATGAAATGTTATCAGCTGTCTTAAAGTAAAACATTAAGGGGAAGAGAAAAAAACGTAAATAGAAAAAGATGTGTTAACTGTGAACAACTGCCATTACAAAAAGTGGTTGAATGGTTCATGCACTATTTAAGTGACAATCTTTCAAAATCAATTCCTCTGCCTGGTGCAGTTTGACAGTAAATTTGCTAAAAATCAAGCATAATGGACCTCTTTCACTCGTAAAATGAACTTGTACATAATTGTGTTTTAGGTATATGTAGGATTGAAGAATTTCTGTTGTACATTTCGAATTTTTTGGAAATTCTCGATACATTCTACGAACTCCTCAAATTTATCCCAACATCACTAAAGAAGCCATCACAATATTGCAATCGTAGAGCAGTTTGCGGAAAATGTCTTTTTTTCCACATACCTTTTGCGTAAAGCGCCGATTTTAACAGGTAACGATAACGATGGGTTTGCTGGAAAAGATCACCATTTGCGTTGCAACCACAAGCATCGCTATTGCCAGCGTTATCATCGCTATCACTACCAATTTCACCACCACACTGACATGCTACGTCTTTTACAGTTGTTGTTTGTTGCCGAGGTACAATAGGATGAAAAGCATGCAAAGTAGATGCGGAATTGGAGGAACAACTTTCGTATTGCTCCCGTTGTTGATGTTCGGCTATGACAATAGGACACGTTCCCGCAACTAAATTTGGGTAACCGATATGATACGAAGTATGACGAATAAACTGGCTCATAATTGTATGTCTAACTGTTACTAATACTAGATATTTCCAAAATTCTTTCTCCACTGATACGAATAAAATCAATTGCTTTGTTGTCTGAATATATCCAGCTGGATAACGGAACATTTAGGTATTTATCTCTCACTTAATACTTTCGAACTTTTTACATTAGCTTAGATTTAATAATATTTTGGCTAAAAGGAAGCACTCCTCCACAGTAAAACAAAATCATGCATAACAAGTTTGGATTGTTATTACAACCCGATTTCGTAAATTCGATGCAAGAAGTAACCGGAATCCGAAAAGAGAAGAGAAAATGAAGTGAAACTTTGGAAAAAGTAATAGAGATGTATCGGTTCAATTTCTCAATTTTAGCTTTTGTTCACTAAATTATCCATAAATGTGGGAAATAATAATAGTTCAGCATGTACTACTATGGAATAATTGCACTAACATACTGAAATGATAGTAATAACTCTAATGCATCTCTTTTCCTTGCTCATTTTCTAACCCTCAATAAAACTAAGAAATTCGAATTTCTTTCGACAATGTCGAAAAAGAAACCTCATCATGATGATGAAACGCCAAAGACGTCAAACTCATCACTGTTCTTAATTAAAGCCATCTCAAAATGCCTATATTAATCTAACCAAATAGGCTTCATTAGATCTGGAAATGAGTTCATTCATATCCATTAATTTTTTTGATATAGAAAATTTTGTTGAGACTTTTAAACAAATATTGATTATATTGTTTTTGTTTATCAGAAGAGCTTTCCTAAAACTGTTTCAGATTTCAAAACAGTAAGAGATTTTGCAAATATACCAAAGAAAATTTCAATTCTTTCATGTGCTTTTTGAATAATATTCACATAAATTCTTAAACAATTTTCCGAAGCTTTTCTGATAAAGAAAGACAATTTTTCTTAGAAGCCTCAAATAAGCTTTCTATATCGAAGAAATACAATATATTTTAGTCACAGTTAAATCATCAACCGAAATTTTCTTAACCTTCTATTGTGCGAGACAAGAGCGCTTCGCATCCAAATCATCATTAAGGGGAAAAATCTAACTAAATTCAGTCATGAAAATATGCCTAAATTGAAATATAATTTATTCCAGAGATAAATAGAAAAATAGAAAACTGTTATTTCAACGCAATAAAAAAAATCTCTAAATATTTTTTAATCTAAGAGAAGCAAAGAATTTTTCATTATACTACAGCACTTTCGTGATTGTTTTTAAGATGACAAAGCTTTTCAAGAGTGAATACGAAATATTGAAATTTAGTTTGTGGAAATGCCTACAGAAGTACTAAATATTCTATTCTGCAGTAAATGAAGAAGCAAATGAATTGGGCAGAATAGAACCAGTAATGAAGCAGCAACAAACAATTGGATTATTCGTTCAGAAAGAAATATCACGAATGGAAATATTTTTCTCAACTATTCAACCTTTAATGTGCTAACATTGCTTGAATAAGCTAAGACAGGAAGCAGAACACATCCAACAACAACGACAGCAATAGCGAAGATGCTATGAGATCGATGATTTAAAAAAAATCTTAAGAAAACCAAATGAAGAATTCATGAATGAATGTATATTGCTATTATGATCAATATTAGCATCCCAATGAAAAATAGAGGTGGAAAAAGGAAAGGGAGACCTTTTTTTATTAATAAATAAAATAGGAAGTAAAATCTTATAATAATGAAGTACTACATCTATCTCTCTCCCTATCATTTTCTCTGAATAACAATGCATATCTTTGAAAGCTCGAAAACTAGAAAAGATTTATGCTAATAAACTTGCGTCTAACAACCAGTTACTTTTAAAAAATTGAAGTCGATGAAAAACAATCGAAAATGATAAGCTAAGAAATGTGATCGTTTAGCCCATTGTTAAGGAGAATGCAAGCGATGGTACGATTTTTAAAAATGACAAATATTAAGACGATAACTAGATTATGCATCTTTTTTGATAATATCCATTACAATGATATTATAATGGAAGACTGAGCGATCCTTTCATAAATCCATAAAAAATTAATTAGTTAGAAAAATAATAAAAAATTAAAAATTAATTTACTTTCTCAATTTTCAATGGTTTTTTTTACAATACTTTTAAACCATTTAATACTTTCGAAATGAAAAAAGTAAGAATAATGCTCATCTTAATCTTCATATTGCACATATTTTAATGAACTAATATGATAAATGAGGCAAAAAAAAATCTAATTTTTTGCCATCTTAGACTTTTCCACACAAATCTGCAATTAGAAAGAAACCAATTCCCGAGATAAACCTATAAATCAAAATATAAATTCATATTTTTTTTTACTATATATTGAATAGAATAGATGACATGAAAGTAAAAGCCATATAAACGATGTTAATAATGCGGTACTTCATACAGATGACAATAGCTATGAACCAACGTAAAACATGCTGAAGAAAGAGACATGCAAATATGCTTTATTTTTGAAAGGGTTTCATGGCAGTTCGTATCGGCGTATTGAATGGAAATAGTAAGAAGATAAAGAAGTAAATCCGTGGAGAAAGTAAAGGATAACAGTTATTGTTGGTGATTCCAATTACTTTAACAAATATATAATACCTCCCATTTTCTGATAACATCACTCATTTTTTTTATTGTGAGAAATAAGAAATGTTAAAAAACTCAAACTAAATCATTTTGAAATTCATGCTTAAAACACTTTATATTGTTTAACTATTAAATACATTATTTACTAAAAACACGCTCAAATGCCGAGAAGAAAATGAAAAAAGTGCCATGATTTGATCAGCTAGGCTCTCCAAGAACCCTTTCGGTTCATTAGTCCTGGGCCATTGAAAAACTCTAAGGATTGAGTAAGCGAATAATGAATTTCAAAGGACGGCAATTAAAAAAGTTTCTTGCTCAATAAATTCTCGAAAAATTCCTTTTCCTTATCTTAATCTCGTTATAAAATCTAACGATAAGATTGAAATATCACGAATAAAAATAAATAACTTTAAGAAGCCCATCTAATGAAATTTAATAATGCAAATTTATTCATATGTGCTACACGAACCTAATAATTCTGGTAGCAACACTTGATTTCGATGTTCCTCAGCAGATGATTGCTTCCGAGATTCCGGATCTGTAAAGGATGTAAAAAATGAAGCCAATATATTCTGCTGAGCCTTTTTAAATTAAGAATGAGTTCTTAAATTCGGCTTTAAATTCCATCCTTTTAAATGGGAGAAAAAAAGATCCGATTCACTTCCCAATCAATTTCCAAACCAATTGTTCAGAGGATTCAAAGCAAATGTTAAATAATGAAATTGCGATAAATTCTTATTTTAAAGAATAAAAAACTTTAGAATCTGCAACCAAATTAGTTGATTAATAAACATTGGACTTACCCAAATCGGAAAAACTATCGAAAGATGCAAGATGATCAATTACGGGATCGGGAGACAGTGCTTCATATTTTGGTGAGACGATATGTTCAATGACTTGCAACTTGCTAACCGGCGATATTTTCCTTCCATGCTGCTGACCTCCTTGCGTTACTACAAAAGCTGACTAGCTATAGATAATATCCATCAAATTTTTCAGCAAAGGAAAAAGATCGGGATTTGTGACCGATCGTGCAGCATTTCAAAACCCGACAGGAAGTTTGAATTTTAGATTTTTTTCTGCTATCACATAAAGCTTCATGAAAAGATATGATCTTTCGATAAACAGAAAATCTAAAATCAGTTATATAATTCTTGCTACACCAAAACGAAAATGTTTTATTAAATAAATCAAAAGCCTTTAACTTAAAAAATTTAATAATATTACCAGAGGAAGATACATGCGCCGAGGTGGTGCCAGAATACGCATTGCTGTCACCATCACCCTGGCTTCGTATACCACAGCAAAGCCAATCGACAGCTCGTGAAAACGCCGTCGTGTTACTTCTATTAATTTCAAACAGATTTGAATAAATTTAATTCAAGAATTCTACTAAGATGCAACGTCAGAACTCTACTAAGGTACAACTTAGTAATGCATATACGTGATAATGTATAGACGCCATAAAGGTCACATATGTAGAAGTAAAAGTAAATAAATAATATATCACATCTAAATTATCTGAAAATATGAAATTTATAAAATAACTTTTAATTTTCACATTTGAGAATCCTTTCAACTAACAAACAAATGTACATTTTTCTACCAAACATTTATAATGTTAAAGCACAAGCATAATACTAATATCCCGTGGGAAATAAAATGACGAAGATAATACAGCAGTTTATTTGCCACCTCTCTTCCGCCTCCTTTTTCAATGGAAAAAAATTTTCAAAAGAATGCATTTCATAGGTTGTCATGTTCGCATATGCTCGTCTATTATGTTGACAAGTCAATCAAAAGCAATTCTACCACATAATGAAGCTAAATATAAGCCTTTAAATCATTTTAATCTATTCAGCATGCATTAAAATAACTGATATTTGTAGAAAAAGAAAGAAGAAATTTACGAAAATTGTAGTGGAAGGATAATATATGACTTGTTTGAAATAATATTTCAATGCTGCAGAAAAAGAATACGGTAATAGTGATGCATTCAAGATCGGAAATAAAAGAAATATTATGAGAGCGAAATATTCGGATAAACAAAACGAAGAAGAAAATTGACTCTGATAGCTTTATACGATCATGTATAACATGAAGAATGAAATTTGAATTAGCACTAAGTATAAATGATTGGCCTAAAATTTGTCTAAGCAAAATAACTAGCTATAAGAGTAACTTTTTTTGATTGCAAAGATTTATACTCTTTCAGCAAATGCCAACCACATAAGTAATATGAAAAATGAAAATTGAAGAAGCTTTGAAAGAGAAGAAAAACAACTACCGACAAACGCAATTCATCCTGAACATCAGCTTGATAGAATTATGTGGCAATAAAAACAATTTGCAAGTGGCAATGCTTGAAGAACTTAAACAGAGAAAAAATCAAGCAACTTTCATCATTTCGAATCATTCCTCATCCATTCCATTTTTTTCATTCCAGTCTTACTGAAAAATCTGTTTATCCATAAAGTGAATAGGATTCACGGCTGTTTGGTAAGATTCAAATTCAAAATAAGTCCATAAATAAATCCATAAAAAATTGTTCTATTCTCATCTAAAAGCAATGGTAAACAATTATTGAAATTTTTGAGCGCTCAGAAATGTAAAAATGAAAATTCCATTGAAGGGAAAAGTTTTCCTTTCAGTCTCTTCTTGAAAAGTTTGTTCAATTTGCCATGAACTAACTGAGTTAAACTTTGTGAGTTAGATTTGGAGCTACCTTCTACCTGCTGCCCCTGAGAAACAAAGATGAAATGAAACATAATGCTCAGCATTTCAAAGTAGCAGTTTAGTGGAAACTGTTACTGAAACGGGAACTCGTAGGTTAGTAATGATATTGGAAATCAAAACTATTAAGTTAAAAAAAAAATGTTGAAAGTTAGAACTTTGAGTATTGAAGTTTAAAGGGAACAGAGAGTTTTTGTCGGTGAAGTAATGGGGCAAAACAATGTATTATAAAACGCAACAGTTTCATATTTGTACGGATTCGTTTTGAACTTTCCACATGTAGTAAATGGGATGAGCTTATAAAATGAATTATCCGGTAGTGAACAGATATCCATCCGGTAGTGAACAGATTGATCCGGAGAGAAGCAGAAGGAATCGAACAAAATGCATGGAGTAAAATTTTGCTTTTTCCTAGTAAATAAATGAAAAATGCAATATTTAACATCAATTGCAGAGGCAGAATTATGTAATTCGTCATTTTCTTTTGATCAATAATTGTTCTTCTCTTCTCCTTCGTTATTTACATTCTGAAAATTTGTATTTCCAAAGGTTTTTTCGTTCCATCAGATTCTATTAGTTGAAATGACAATTATGCAAGAGAAGAACGAAAGTTTTAAATAGTAATCATCTTTATTAACACACTCCGATATATAAAATCGGTTTTTATTGGATATGAGAACGAATGAGAGATGATACTGTAATAGATTGAAGTTTTATCACGAATTATATAACCTATGCTTTTTTTTATACGTATAGAAATTTTAAGACTTTTGTGAAATGAAATATATATATATGAAGAGAGAGAGAGAGAGGGAGAATATAATTATGAGCTTTTTGCTAACTATCAGGTATAAGAGAGTCGCACAAAATTGACCCCAAATGAAAATTAGGATTTCATTTTTCATATTTTTATCCATTATGGACGTTTTCATTACTTCGAAGGTTGCACCATCTGTTTCAATGCATTTTCCATTTGCTTGAACATTTTTGGAGGAAATGGGTTTAATAGTAACAAATAACCAACCCATGGTCCTTAATAACAGACAGTGATAACATGAAAAAACGAAACTGAAAAGGACAATTGAGTAATAAAAGAGTCGGATCGTTCTACACTTCTATAAACTCATGTCCCTAACCGGAATTAGCCAGCCTTTGTTCAACAACACAATTTCCGTTTGGGAACAAATTAGAAAATAAAGCAGTATAAACAGTAGTGTAGTCAGATAGTTCTACAACCAATCATATCTACTTATTAATTTGAATGAATCATTATCGATATATTGTTATATGCAGATATTTGTTTACTTGTTAGATAGATCATCGTGTTAGTGAGAGAGTTGGAAAAACGAGAAAGAAAATTAGCACATATAATAAAAAAAAATAGGAAAAATTCTAATTTATATTTAAAGCAATCAGTTGATGAAAATATTATAACTCAGTAATTCCAATTAATATCTTTAAATGAATAAAGTTATAGAAGAGAAAAACAAAGAAAGAAAAAGGATTAAACAAAAGAAAGAAGAAAAATCCGAAACTGCAATTCCTTCACCTGTAGACATTGTGTTCCTCGTCTATTTATTATTAACTGGCGTTCCATTAATGAGGAGAATACATGATGATAATGATGGTGGAATGAAGTATGGTTTGAAACAAATGAGAATAAGTAGGATGCGGTGGAAGATTGAAATTACCATCATCTGTTGGGTGTCATCGATTACGCATTATCCTTTTCGTTGTAGATAACTTCAGACAAAATCTTTTTTTACCACAATTACTTTTAAAAATCAATAATTTCTTACACAGTGTTAATTTATAAGTGAAAACAAAAGATGAAAAATCTATTTCATACCTATACATATATATTGACGAACTGATGATGAATTTCTAATCGATAATAAATGAATATTTGATCAAAAAATTGTTTAACTTTCCATCTCTTTTATTTTGAATTAAAAAATTCAATAATAGAAAGAAAGAATATGCGTGATAAATCTATAATTGAATGATTTAAAAAGCTAAAACTGTCGTATTCTAAAACTGAACAATAAAAGAGTGATTATATATGATAATTGATTCATTCAGTATATACATCTATTAATACTTTTCACTATCCTTCCTATCTCTTAAAAATTAGAATAGGCAAACAAAAAAGGTGAGACGAAGCCTAAACCTTTTCACATTCACTCAATTGTCCGTCTTCATTTACTAAAGCTGCTAAATCGTGGAAATGCTATCTTTAATGGATTGCAGTCAGCATGAATGGCACCACATAATAAATGCAAATTATTGATCCATTTAAAATAAAGTAAAATGTGGAAATACGATATTTCCATGAGAAAAAAAAAAGTAAAATAATATGATAGAAATTATGAAGAGAAGGAAAGGAAAGAGAAATGTCTTATATTGTTCCTAATTTCTCTTCAATAAACAAGGTTGATTTGATACATATTAAGAATCTTAAGATATCTTCTGACGAAATTAGAATATCTGATAGGAAGGAAATGGAAAAAATTATTGAGTGAGAAAAGGTAAACACTTGTGATATATTATTATATTACCATTTGTTGTTTGGATAAGAATCATTTCCTTTACTCTCACAATCAGAAGAAAACAAAATAATCACTAGAACACTAGAACACACACACACACACACACACACACACACACACACACACACACACACACACTATTAGTAACAAAAAAGTAAGGCAATCATTTGAAAATAACACAACTGCTTCACAACATGTGGAAGGTAAGTAAGCTCTGATCCGTTGTTACATTTGATGAGATAAATTAAAAATTGAAAATAATAACTCTAAACCATATTATAAAGATAAAATGAGGATGTGAAGGATATATAAAAAGAAAGAGTTATTTATCATTGGGAGGTAATTTAATGTCAATTTTCCCTTTCTCCTCCCTTCTCATTATGATTCACTGAATGATGATAGCGATAGTGAAATTGAAATATTAAAGTGTGGTAAGAGTAATGCAATCGAGGTTAACTGAATATACAGATGAGGTTATTGAATGTACGGGTGATGTATTAAATGAATGTACGCGTAAAGTTATTGAATGTACGGATGAGGTTACTGAAATGGCGGAGTGCTTTTGAAATGAAATAATACATCAGTGGCATGGGAGTCTGCATGTATGTTTATATGTATGTATGTATGTGTATGTGTGTGGTGTGTGCATGTGTATGTGTATGTGCGCCATATATAGCTTTTCTTCATTGATCAGAGAAATGGTTGCCAAATTAATTAAGTGCTTCTACTGTAAACTATGAGTGAAATTGTAACTGCTATCTCGAATCAAGTTGGCCAAGTGTAAGGATGATATTCTTTCTATTTTTCAAGAGCTAGTCAACATGAAAACGCATTGCCTCTTTGTAGTGTCAACGAAAAATTTCCTCTCCCTCACTCTCCCTCTCTCTCTCTCTCTCTCCAATTTCTCCAAATATTCGAGATAGTACAGCATTGAAGTCAATTAAAAATACGGATCATTAGTTAATCCATACGCTGATAATTACTCTCTCCTTATTTGCAAAACCATCCATCATTGATTCCATTCATTCACTCAAATCCTTTATTCACTCGTTATTTACAACCATTACGCCCAATTCATTAGCACATCAAACTTCATAGCAACTCTTTTACCTTATCTAATGATTTGCCATTTTGTTCTATCTGCTCCAAATTTATTGCCACAGTTACTAAAGAAAAGTTCACTATACCTTAATTCAAAATTGCAATTTATTTGCATTTGGTGGAACTTTACTAATGGATATAACCCCTATAAGTAACATTTTATTATTATACATATTAAAATTCAAACAAATAATTCATAATTCAAAAATATATAATTCGATAGGAGATAGATTACAGAAAGATAATTCTGCTAAAAATTGTAGAATTAATTTCTTCTAAGGAATGAAATGTATTCTCGAGATTAATAATTGCTGTAATACACGAAGACCATTGCGGAAAAAAGGAATTATCGTAAAGTTGGAGCGGTAGTAGTAGTCTGATTATTATAGTAAACTCCTTTGTATATGATATAAACATGGGAAAATTATATTTCGTAAACACTCCTTAAGCAGGAATTTGCATAATGACATTGATGAGAATTAGTCGATTTCTTCGTGCATTAAAATGTTATGCTTTTATACGAATCAAATAGAAAACAGAAAATTAAATTCCACTTCTTCAAGGTTATTATTTCCTTAAAATTGAAATAAACAATGAATCGTAGTCAAAAATTACAAAAACGATTTCAATTTCAAATTTTTGCATAACCAAAAAACAATGCAGGATAATAGAACTATCAATAGTTGAAAACATTGTCGTAATGCCTTATGTTTTACAGTAGAAGAATAAAAATTCGCAAGTTTTTCAAATCTTGAAGCAGTTAAAAAGTTTTGAGCAGCTGATGGGTTTGTGTCTAACAGACAACTGTAAAAATCAATAAATAGCAAATGTTGGAGAACAAAACTGGAAAATAATTTCCAAAAAAAGTGGATTAAATTGTCAATCTGTCTTCTGATTTTTACATCAATTATCTTTCGTTAAGAGAATATCCAAGGAAATACGATTTTAGCAATAATTAATAATGAATTACTTCAATTTACTATTATTCAAATTAAATAGAGGTTGACATATTTTTCTTTTTGTAAAGGATAAATGTAATTAATCTTATCACTTAGCTATTACCGTGGAACACTTTTCTAAAATATTGGTTAGTGATCACTTTGATATAACATGAAAAGACTGAATGATGTTTACCATGAGAGTCAGAGAAATAAACGAACATAGATGCAGTTTATGAGATATGCAAATGGTTTGCCGATTCTAAAAAACAAGTATTTCGTCAGTGGTCTATAATAAAGATTGCTTCAAGAAAATAGTATGAAGGATGGAATAATTCAAAAGAAATTCAATAAAGCCTGTCCATTTCGTTTCTAAAAGAAAGTTTTTTGGCGCCCGTCAACCGAAAGATTTCCTAAATTATGTTTGCGAAGCGCTGATTTAGAGCAACAAGGCAGTTGCGCATGAAATATAAGGAAAATGTAATACACCGCACAATACATAGCATATGATACAGCATAATACATAATTCAAATGACTCTTTGCATCAACCATTTCCATCGTAGATCGTATGAAATGACACATAATTCGAATTAAAGAACAAATGAAGAATGCTTCTTTGATGCAAAATTCAGATGCATAGAGATAAATATCAGAATAAGAAGCATAGAAATCAGCAAATCGCTTTTCAATAACACTGTCATGTTTGAATGAAACATGATGATTTCTGCTTCGTTGAATGTTCCATTTGGAGAAACTTTTCTTCTATCTTGTGCTCCTTTCAGTTTCCTTCCATTCTTATGAACTGTTACATTTCATATCAGCTTACTTTAATGTCCATAAAAAATAGAATTCGGTTTTGCTCATATCCAAGTTTTAACGAAATCTTTAAGAAAACAATGAATATATATTGATTGGAATCACGTTAACACAGAATTAACATGAATGAAAATAATGAAATAAGAATTATAAACATTTTATGAGATATATACAAGATTCCACTTAAGCCTTACTTCGCTGTCTTTTGTTTCTCGAATTAATGGAGCTAAATATTCCAGTAATTGTGGAAAAATCTATTAAGAGATTTGAAGAAAATATGAAATTACTATTTGTTGCATACCAGACTGTTGCTTATATTAAAAAAAAAATTTCACAGATGAATGCTAGAGTGATTCTAATAAACTGATATATAAAAAAGACAAAAGAAAGAAAGATGAATCAGAAAATCTTTAATACTATCATACCTAAATTATAATTATCCGTTTACTATTTGGAAATAACTGGACTTAGCAGTTGTCAATATCTCATTCTTTTCTCATCGAGATAAATGAAAAAGCTGTACGACAAATGGATAGGAATCGTAATCGATTGAGTGATACACAATAATATCCGATTTGTACATCTACACGATAAATGAGGACTTCTTAGAATTATCCACTTCTTTAATCTAATATAATTGCACGTCGATGGATCAATCTTTCCGACATAGACGAACGATGTTTGCCTGAATTCTAAACGAAAAGAAAAAACAAAAATATTCCATTAAAATCAATACGAACGACCTACTTGAATAATGCAGGAATAAGTCCCATGTCAATCAAAGGGCATTGAATTCATCGGAGTACGGAAAAAACCAACCCAACAAGCACAAGTGACTGTTATCTAAAAGAAAGAAAGAATGACAACGGATGCGAAGTATACGTTCAACAGTGTCTCCCAATAAAACATAAGTAATTACTGACAACGAAATAGACATGCTTATGTCTACTGCTGCTAAAAGGATATGAACAGACTTCAGTATAAATATAACCAAAGACCACATCATAGAAATTTAATGTATCTAACAAACTAAAATCTGATGAGTTCACCCCAACGGACAATCACAAAAGCCAATGATGAAAACAACCGCATCACTCTACCCTCATCACTACAATATCCTTATTATGATAACATATTAAATGTAAGGTCATCGCTCCTCAGTCGGGGAATCGTTCATCATACACTAATGTATGCGTTGGATCTCACGTCATCATATGGAGCACATTAACTTCTGCCTCAGAACGTATCAATAGACGTCCAATTGATTAAAGTGGATGGTTCACTAATACTATACTTTTAATGGGAATCTAGACGATCAGAGAAATTCCCTGCAACATTGCTAAGAAAATTTCACATAGGAAATGTTTTTAATATTCACATATCCCACTTCAGATTCTCTCTATCGCTACAATGTTCATTTTGAAATCAATAACAGTATTAACGTAACATTTCGTTAAAAAAGAAGACTAAAACATTATTAACGCCTTTCACTCATTCTCTTTCTTACACGCACAATTATCATTTCGCATAAGCTTAAAGAATTTGTAAAAGTATAGTTCCATGTGTAGAATGAAGTTACCTGAAAATAAACAGTCCGAAAGTGTTTGTTTTCAGTCTGTAAAATCAACAAGCCTTTTGCATAAAAAAAATCTGAAGAAGCATTTCGTGTAAATGAATAAGCGGAAATGTTCCGAAACATGATGAGCTTAATCTTTATTCATTCAGATTTCTTTTTAACTATGAGGTCAGCAAGAACACTGCACATGAAACTAAAACTATAAGAAATTTTGAAGGAACAGAAAAGATTGTCCAACGAAAAATTTGAACAAATATCTAAATCATTCTAATGTCAAATTATCCAAACAAAATTCTTAAATTTCTGTTTCCTAGAAATCTGATTGTTATTAATAAAAATTTGTGTATCTAAAAAGAACCTTCAAAATTATAAAAATTCACTAGCGGATGAACATATACACACATAACTGCTCGAAAACATGTTGTCAAGAGACAAAAATATATCAAGGTAGATAGATTCTTTGACAGGAGAAATTTTGTATTTTTGATGAATAAATGGTATTCATGGAGTATACTCTCTTATTAATGATAGAGATTCTTAACAGAAGAAAAGTTAGCGGGTAGCAAAATAGTACCGAAATAATGTACGATTCGAACCGTACATTGTAAAAAATTTTTTATTGCTAAAGAGTTTTTGGAACACTCAACAAAAATAAATCATATAAACAAAAAGCAACGCTAAGTTTAGGTCACAAAATAATTTTTTAATACTTTCCTCGTTCAATTATAAGACATTATAAAACTTTGGAATCTCTTGGCCGATGTAAACATAAAGAACTATAAGCGTGGGCTCTTCTTAATTTGACACTATTCAGGATGAAATTTAAATTTTGGACTATTGTCCTCTCTCACCCACCCACACAGCGAAAATAGTGGGGAAAATACGTGGTAAAATAGTCGTAAGCAGTAATACATTTTTCTCATATGGAATAACTAATTATGTATGTTCCAGTTTTTTCTCAAATCCATGAATTTACATTTGCGAAAACCAGTTATATGCTTATTACACAGAAATGCAGCCTAAAGATCCCATTAAGGACACATAATCAATGCATATTTATAGACATTTTGCCCCTGAATAAAATCAATCAATACTTGCTGATAATTAAAAAAAAAAAGGTATGAAGACCAAAAAATGCATTCTTTGAAATCAGTAATGATGAGAAAAGAAAATTTTTTCTCAAATAATCGTTTAAGATGTAGATAATATCCGACTATCTTCGTCACAACGAAACCAAGTTTCGAAATCAATACATCAAAACTGCTTGGTATAAAATGGCCATCTTCATAATAATGAAGAAAAAAAACGAAATATATGAAACACTCTCTTTCCAAGTGAAAATAAAGAAACTATTTTAAAGAAAGAAATAAAAATAAGCAATTCACAATGATTTCGGACAATAGCAAGTATGTATGAATAAAGTAAATAATGTAAAATTTTTCGAGAATGAGCAAACAGCATTATATTCTCCAAGAATTCACCAACCATGGATGGCTGTTTGCAAAGACTATTTCCCGACTAAATACTATTAGTATGGTTCGGTATATTTAGTAAGTCTAACCTTCCGTCTCCAGTTTTTCGCCAAATAGGCATTATCTGTCAACTGATCTCAGATATCTACCAACCGAAGCACTCTTCAGTTGCGTGATTTGAGAACGGTTGATACCTATCATACGTAACTTATTACTGCTGGACAGCAAAAAAACGGAATATAGAAATTCTATTTAAGAGCTGCCCATTTCATGAAACTTGGTATTGTCCTGCACGGTATATTTTCGCACACAGCTTTGATATTCAGTGCACGATCCTCAGTTAATAAAACAACACTTCGATAAAGTCTTGTTGGCTGCTCCGCATCAATCATAGATACCGACGATGACTGTGTTGTTGCTACGGCGTTTGGAGGCTTAGATCGAGTTTTCGCAAAGTTCACACAACTTGATAAAATAAAATCGTCATTCACTGTCTGAAATTTTATCTTTTTCTATTTTGATAATCCTGCCAAATTATGTAGACTTCAAAAGAGAGCGTATTACATTCAAATTCAATAATTTATATGCAAAAATGATATCAGGACATAAAAGAGGCGTACAAACTGTTTTTAAAAATGTGAAATTTTTGAAAGACAAACCTATGAAAATGATAATCAACTAACTTAACAAAGTGATTATTTTATTTAAATTCTCTCAATCCTGATATCTGATTTGTCATCTAGTGTCATATTTTCTTGTATTGATGATAGTTTTTCAAAGAAATATTCAGCCTTCTTGCCTATTTCTAAGCATTTCTAAGATAGCAAGCAAAAAAATAGTGATAAATCCAAACCTTCAGTTCCCCTGAACCACAAGTTTCCTCTGTAGCAAACATTAGCGAAGTTAATAGATTTCCTTTGCTGGTAATTGTGTAAACTTGAGGTACTTGCTTGCCAATCAAATCTTTTAGATAGGCGACTGCCTCTTTTGCTCGTTCACCAACCCAATGATCTTGAAAATCTTGTCCTCCAACAGTAGTAGGTTTTGAAGATGATACACGTGAGAGGCTTTCTAATTCTGAGAAAACTGAAATTTTTGAATTCTAACTTTCCTGTGTAAAGATAAAAACAAAAGTTGAATCCTAAAATTTGCTAGTGTAAAATTTTTAAAAAATACCAGTTGTTGGTACAAGTACAGTGAATCGATGACTTTCAACAATTTTTTTAATAGACGTCAAATGATCGATAAACGTGTTTGTATCCGGTACCAAATAGTTTGGGCGCACTTCAATAATCATTTGATTTCCCTTTGTTTCACGTTCCAGAAGCTTCTTAAAATCAGTAATTGGATTTTAAGTTTAAATGACTTATTAAAAATTATAAATGACCACATATTTCCGTTTCTTTTTCAATAAATCCAAGGATTCGATAAAGTCGAAAGTTAAAAACAGATTAAAAGTGCGAAGGTTTCCAGCAGCAAATGGAAAATTAATAGAACAGTAAGGAAAAATTCAACTACAAACATGCCTGTTTTACTTGATTTTCGTGAACCGTTCGTCTATAATGTCTATACTCATCCGAGAAATGACTCTGAAAAGGAATAGCACGTAGAGAAAAATCAATAAAAGTTTGCTGTTGAAAACAATACACATGAGCTAAGGATTCATATTACGAAATATAAAATGGACATCAAGTTTGCAAACTTACTAAATCTTGTTCTATTATTTCATGTTTAAGCTCTGAGTTGTCAAACTGCTGATCAAAATCAGCATTGCATTCTCTCGTTTTCATATTTTGGACGTTAACTGGTGACGCGCAACGGGTTGCAGCAAAACAACGCAAATGCTCATCGAATCCAAAGCATGGCAATTCCGAACCATCCAAATATTCTGCTGTAGATAAAAGGGACGATAATCGAGCATGAAGGGCTAGAAGAGTTGGCTGAAATTGGAAATTTGTTACTGGACTAGAGCATGATTAATTTAGTTGGAAAAATTCGCACTTGAAGCTAAAAAGCCAAAAAATAAAAAGCTTGTAACATCCTCTACTACCAAAATTTTTGAAGTTGGACGAAGAAAAATTTGGCGAGAATGGAACATCAAAAGTTACTTTTATTTACTAACTGCTGGGTATTCCAACGGATACATCATGATTCATTTAAAAAATACTTGATGCGACAAACTTATTAAGATATTACAAGCTGCTCTTACATTATTGTGAAGATCGACATTTGCTAAGAATGACATCTGCAATGATTTCGGCAATACCGTAAACACATCAATAAAGGACGCCAAAAAAACTGCTTCCGGAAGCACAATCTCTACATATTCTCCCAATTTTCCTATAAGAATTCAACTGTAGAGGAAGATGTTCAATTTAGATTTCTTTCTACGCAAAATCAAAAACATGAAAACTCATCAGTGCTGTCCAATGGAACAACTAACCATCAGATTGTGTAATAGTCCTCGATAAAATTCCTTTAGATTCAGCAGTCACTAAAGTATTCGCAACATCGGCAAATAATTTCCAAGTATCAACTTGTATAAGTGAAGTTTCAATGGACTCTAATGATGGCATACTTCTGTATAAACGATTTACGGACGGCATCGATAACCATTCAGAAATAACGAAAAGAGCTGGCAGCACTCGACGCATCTAAAGCATTTGCAACTTTAGAACATACATTGTACGCATTTAGAAGACAATTACTATTATTAGAAACGTTCCATAAAATAAAAAACCTTTGATGGTAGGCGAACAGAACCGTTCAGAATCTCCGACAATTCTGGCAACTGGTCATATATTGGCCTTAAAATTACTCCAAACAAGCTTAGAACCATCTGCACTGCCTGTTGTTGTTGTAAGGAACAAGTACCTGGTTCACTATCTGAAATAAACAATAAAGGATCAAGAATCGAATTCGGAGCAATTTTAGCTTTCATAATTCAGCATGATGTATGCTCAATATGCGATACTAGAATGCTTTAGCAAATCCAACGATAAACCATAGAACAAGATGAGAACAAGACTTCTGCTCTGATATTACTGTTCCCTGCTTCATAATAACCCAACTTCGCAACAGTAGATGCGCTTTCTCTCGTCGAAAAGTATACACACAAACAGCTCCCTTTTAGATACGTCTAGAGCTATCAAAACATTAGTGAAGATCATTCACGAAGCGTTGTTAAGATTTACTTTTTAGAGTTAAACTGTGAACAGCATAGAGAAAAAGAATGCACAGTTGTATGAGATGTAAAGACGAAAGTGGACACTCGTCACGTGATATTAACTGAGATAGTTGGAATAATGCTCGTTCGCTAATACTGTCATATTCTTCCATTCCAATTTTAGTAATAAGAAGTCCAGCTGTATGAAGCAAATACGGCACTGCACGGCGGAATAACTAAAAAAATTAAATATGGAAAATTGTTTTTCTTCAAGCGATACATCTCAATAATCTCAATTATCCAAAAGTGTTTTTATGCCAATTTTTCTCCGTATTTTTTGTATGCTATTTCATTCAAAGGAAAACAACAATCTAACAAAACTTATATTATCCGACGAAAAATACTGACATAAATTTAAAATGATTCAATTTAGACCTCAACAGTGGAAACCGATCTCAATGCATGGATAGCTCGATGATCCGCAATATTTGCATAATCACCAGAAGAAAGCTTTCCATCTTGCGCAATCCAGATTTCTCGTGGCCTATCAGCCCGAGCGGCAGCTGCTTCGGCCTCCCGTGATGCACTATCACCAACGCGTGCATTGAACTCTATTTCAAATTCACTTACCTAAAAACGACTAGCAAAAGTGTACAATAACAGATTAACTCAAATTTCGTCAGCATTCTGAAAGCGATGAAAAAAACTTTTGCTGGAAAAGGAGTTGGTCGTGTTAGAACAAAATAAACAATTCTTTATTCCAACGGATTAAATTAATCTTGTCGAAAAAGGGAATCGAGCATCAGTCCTTATTAATCTAGCAGTCTTGATGATATTCATCACAGTATCAGCAAACTGGCCCACAATTTATACAAGCTCTATCAATTTTGTAGAATCATCCATACATCATTCAAATCGATAAGAGAAATGAATCTTATCCCACCACATATTTCTAACAAATGGCTTATATTAGGGTCATTATCTTGATACTGCAACAAGCCATTTTCTCAAAAAATTCCAGTTTTCGAGAAAATGTAAAAGTGTTAAAATCATCAAAATTTGTTGAAAAAAACCAATCTGCAGAGTTTGCGAAACTTTGTATGGACATTTAACTAATTCACTAATTCAAAATACCTTCTTCTGAACGTGATTGAAAGCTGTGAAAAGTGGCTGCCGTGCGGTTTCAAATGGGTAGCGTGCTGCTAGCGCTCGCACATAGTAGAATATTACATCGATCCATTTCGACTGCAAAAAAAAGAGAATTCAAAGAGAATTTCATATTTTTCAGAAAGAGCAATAAAAATTAGCAAAAACGGTTTAGCAAATGCCAAAAAAATTGGAAAAATGTAAATTTATGCAATAATGAATTGTGCAAACTCGCTCAAAACTAGGAGATGAATTTTTGAAATGATAAAAACGTTGTTAAATCAATGATAGCAATATCAGAAGTAAAGTTTCTCAAGAAAAAGAATGGAATAACCAAACGATGACAATAAAGCAGATGTATAAGACCTATGAAAAGAGGATAAAAAAATGGTAACGAGCAGTAAAAATTGTAACGGGTAATGACAGCTTTCAGTACCACTTTTTTGAGAAAGATCAATAGGATTAGATGCTTTAGAAAGGAGCACTCCTAAGTTAAAAGGGAGTGCGATTGCTATACAATCTAGACCATGTCATATAGTGACCAAACGTGTACTGAATGGTAGATTTGACGTGATCCCCATGGGCGACAGTCTTAAATACCAAAATCAATGTTAAGGCAAAAGAAACAGACACGGTGGTTTTTGCCTGTATGAAGGATTCACTGAAAGCTGCATAATTTGCAATATAGAATGCACTTTAGATGAATAAATAGTTCGATATTCAAGTAATTAATCTGCATTCCATTAATTAAGATAGAAGTGAATCAGATATCTTGCCTACTACTCTACATTTGTAAGCGTTTCAGTCAAATTCCATATAATATTGGATGGAAATAATTTATGATGCAAAGATTTATAATTAATGATATAATCAGTTCGAAAAATTCAAAAATCCTTGTGAATTTAAAGCACTGAAATTGAGAACATACAAAAAATCTACGTTACACAGACTACGTCTATTATTTGCAGGAGAAAAAAACTCTCCCTAGCCTATATTCTATGCAATAGATGCAAAAATATTCCCGCATAATATCAGCGTGGATATCAAAAATTTAATAGTAAGAATGAAGATTAAGGATAAAGTTCCGTGTTCTTGATTCACATCAGTAAGGTCATTTTTATGCGTATTATTCCTTTCTCATCGGTGGTTAATGAGATATTAATAGCTATGCAAATTTGTAATAAGCACAAATGGACTTGGAAAATTTCTTCTTGAATTGACTACTCTCACTCAAACAACTGAGAAGATAATTCTGATTTGATAATTCAGTTATATCAACAGAAAGACAGTCAACTAAGAAGCCATTGCAAAATATGGATCTTGACAGTCATTTTAAAAATTTAAATACTCTCACTAGATTTTTATATCAAATAATACACCTCATAAACAGCAAGGAGAGCCAACTGATTGTAAGAACGTCCATTTCCCGCAGCCAACTGCGCTGCTTTCTGATACCATCTAAAAATCTGAGAAACTAATTTTTCGAAAAGATATTAATAATGCAGTGAACATTAGCAGACAGAAAGTTCAAGCAATTGAGTAAATTTGATTAAAACTATAACAGTTTTTAACCTATCATTCCCAAACTTTTGCAGAGGTTGAACATCGATAACTACAAGATTTTGGTTATGTTAAAGTGGAAACTTACAATCTTGCGTGTGAATAATCCTTAATACCTGAAACCATGCCACTATAGCGGTGCAAATCACCAATCGAAACTGCTAGTCTCTGGGTAGATAGCAGCGCTACCTTAAAATAGAGATCATTTTTATCTTCAACAGCGAAGATTTTTTAAAAGAGCAAAAGTATCACCTGCGGCAGAAAAACTGCATATGCCAAATAGACTATCACACAGATTTGAGAAAATAATATATTTTTTTTTAAGACTAACAAAAAACAATTATCAACGAATGTAATTTGTTACTAATTAGAGCCTAGATTTGAATTTTTGTTCGTTCGTAGGGTCGGCTACGCCGTTTTAGTCACAAATAATCAACAGCTATTAAGTATTACTTACTAATAATAGGTACTAGTTATTTAATAATGATGGTGTTTAGGGGTTATAATACCAACTACAAGTTTATGTTCGTCATCCTGAAAAACGCAGCAAAGTACGATATTCCATAAAATTAACAACAAAAACGGAACAAATAAGAAAAATTAAACATACAAACCACAAGAATAAATTGAAAATCACATCAACCTTAACGATATGATCCGTCGCTTCATGAACCCCAGAATTAGTTAACATACATCCAACGAAATCATCTGATGGTAAATTTGAGGGCCAGTACAAATAGTCGTCGACAATAAAGCCAAATGATACTTCATATTTATTCAACAATAGTGCATAAAAAGCAAGACCCTGTAAAAATAAGTCTTTACTCGTTTCAAATAGACAATGAAATCAACAAATTTTTACAAACCTACACCAACTTTTCTCATATTTGTGCTGCATCCTATTTTACTGCTTTGCATTGCTACTTCGTTTGCTTTATCTGCTTAAAAATAGGGATGAGAAATAATCAAACTCCCAGCATGTGAAATGTGTGCTCAAACTTATGATGGACGTTTCTACATCCATCCTCGTTAATCTCCTGCTCTCTTAAAAATATCCTCATATTTGCAATCACCATTAAATCAATGGATTAATTTCAGCAAATAAAGTCATTAATTCTAGATCACATCCCAGATTCAGGTGATGAGTAAAATAGCTGCATACCACGACACTAGCATATTTGTTGATGTATACTTCAGCAACAATTAATGGGTAAACACTTTTTACTTTATATTTATTTACGAAAGCACTGCCGTAAAAAGAAACGCGTTTTCCAGAAACAAATTGAAAAATGTGAAACCTGCTGGATAAGTTTCAATAAACTCGTGCGAAAAACGCGCGAGGAATTTCCCGTTGAACTACTAGCAGCGCGCAGAGCTTCTATGGATGTGTAAAAGCACTGTTTCCATAAATGTTGCTCCAGATTCATCGCATAAGTATAATTGATATTTTTTGTCACAATTGACAAATAAAGTTTTGATAATGATTCACTGGAATGTAACTACTATTATATTTTAAATTTCAACTTTTGTGGAAACAGGAGTCATAGAGGACTTTTTTAATCCCGGTGATATTTGATCATTTATAACTCTATTCCTATAATGAAATCTCGCTGTCAATTAATTTTTACAGCTCATTTCATTAATACCAACCAAATTCATTCTCGAACTTCAAAAAATCGATCTCCTAATACTTACTATCAAATAGCACATAGAGTTACATGTTTGGAACTTGCTCCCGTTACTGATAGGCCCCAGCCATTATTTTTGTATATCTTCAAATTGTATCTATATCATAAGATTAAAAATCCTTTTTCTTATAATGCAGGAGATTGTGGAAAATGCCGTTCAACCTGGCTACTAGGATTTCTTGACTAGCACTTAGATCCGCAGATTCTATTATTCGATCGACCAACTGATTGATTGTGTCGTTTAAAGCCTGAATTTGTGGGCCTTCTTTGCATGAAATTTCCAAATGGATTGGCCATTCAGTAGGCGGCAGCTCCTTTCGAAATCTATTAGTTTTCGTTTTTTTCAATGGCGATTCTGAAATATAATGGCTTTCAGGATTCTGAAGTTTTATGCATTTAGGCTTCAAAGATCAATCAAAAATGAAAATTCGTGTAAAGTAAGGAATATAAAAAAATAATAAATGCTATTGCTAGCAGAAACATGTGGGGAAATATAACTTTTTTCAAACAGTAGTATAAAACTCACCACTTGAAGCTTCTGCCAGAAGAGTTGCTGATCCATTAGACGGCGTTGATACACCAAAGTGTTTCTCATCCTCTCGAGGATTTCTCACTGCAGCGGTTTTCGGTCCACTAACATCTTTAACGGGTATAGTCGAGGTCGTTTTTAGGACATCAGATGTTGAGGAACTGTAAGAAATCATTAAGAGCTAAACATAGAAATTATAAACTAAGATAAATTGTCATTTTTTCTATAAGCTACCAAATAAAATTACTAGCAACAAAATTTTCACATAAATTTTTATTAGCATACCTCAAATCGTTATCTCTGTTAGCAGTGTGCGTATTACTTGCAAAATTACTGCTACTCACAGCTACTTCTCTTTCTGGATTACATTGCTTCCTGAATTAATACAAGACGGAACTTCTGCATCCAAGTATTATATTAAGAAGTTTTCAATTTTTACAGAAACGAGATTTTTATAGTTAAGAAGTTAAAAAAACTGAAAATTATGAAATAAATGAATAATTGAATAAACATTACAGGACTGAAAATACCTTAATCCTCTCGTTTCACCTTACTAATCTCTAAACTAACCTCATTCTCCATCGATTTCCGCGTTTATTTCGTCCTCTATTTTCATGTCCGCTTCGATACGTGTAATTCGCAGCCGGATTACCCGATCTACGAACTAAAAAAAATAGAAAAATATACTTTATTCTCACTCTGACAGCATATTGGAGTTCTTTCAACTATACCTTGTAAATATTGAAAAATGTATTGTGAATATATTCCCTATGAAAAAAACCTCGGTTAATAAATGGGAATTCCTCATCCAGGTAACAACTTTCCCCTCTACCATTTCTGCCATTTTTTTGTCCGGAAAAATTTGATGTCGTTTCTCGGTCATCATTAGTTGGTGTTCTTTCACCACTGCTATCTCCTACTTCACTTTGTTCCATGATGCTTTCGGAAATACTTGATGTTTGACTTGTAAAACTATCTGTAAAAAATGAGTTAAGAAACTAGTTTTTTGAGAAATGGAAATGAGCAAAAAATTCAAAAATTTTTTTGAGGAAAAGAAAATCACCATTTCGTTGTCTTGGGAGCATATTATCGGTAAAACGATGCCTACGTCCGATCGACGGTTCCTTAACAGAGCTAGAGTATAAGCGACCAAAACTATTACTACCACTGACACCTCCTGAATGATTTCGGAATTTAGAAAGAGATTCGAGATCACGTTGAGATCTTTTATTCTGAGAACTGGAGGGGTCTATTTGTGACGGTTTTTCCTCAATCATGCGTTCCCGCTCCTTTCGTTCCTTCTGAAAATTACAATACGATTTCAATTCCGAATCGTCTGATCCTTTTTTTTAAGTTGCATAATCATAATTGATTATCATATCAGTTCAAATTTTTAATTGTTCAGAAAAACTATATAAAAGAACGTCATTATTAAAGGAGAAACTTATCAGAAAAAAGTTACCTTACGTCGCTCTTCAGCTTCTACTTCTGAGCTCCAATCAAATGAAGCCAAGTCGATCGAATCAAGACTAGCGCATAAATCCTGAATGGAAAATTAATTGATTACACTGACTTTGCTTTGCAAATTGGATTTAAAAATAATATTTCCAATGCAGCAAAAAAAAACAATTTACTCCATCTTATTTCCAAGAAGTTCGAAAATAAGAAAGTGATTCAAAATACCAAGAAAATATAGATAGGAATAAGTATATGCCAAGTTAAGCAAAACTCCATGAGAGAGCAGCCAAAAACTTAACGCAAGATTACTCTTTTTTCTGAATAAAACAGATTGCCTATGAACATCAACACTCGATTATTTTAATATTAGAAAAAACACCAGCTTTTGAATCAATCTTAGAAGTGACTTCAATCGAAAGTCGAAGAAGGAACAAAGGTGACCGTGCAGATGAAGGTTTATCATTCTTTCTCGTACTAAAAGCAGCCACAGGGTTTATTTTTATTTCTCACTTGAAATAGCCAAAATTATTCGATCCTCTTAAACTTTTAGTAATTTTTATAAGTAGTATTTTCTGGACTTCGCGGAAAACTATCAAAGAACCTGGAAAGATATATGGTTTGATGATGCTCCAGATTTCTTCGCCAAACTTTCCTTCCTTTCAGAATCCTAAAGAAACAAAAATATTTTCAAACGAATGGTATATTCAGGCTACTTTCCGTTCACATATTCAAATGAAAATGAATAAAAGCATCAAATTGCAAGTAAGGAAATCATCGAATGATTTGAAATATTTAATGATCCATCAAGACAATTTGATACTTCCATCATCGAACAAGTAAAGTTAACAGAGTAAAAAAGACATTTCTTAAATATATATATAATGTACTTACAACATTAAAAAAGTTAATTTTCATGGAAATCTTTTTTCGTGGTCGAAATATTTATTGTTACTTTAATTTAACCTAGAGCAATGTTTCCTAAGGGTAAATAATTTCGAATTGTTTCAAATCCCATTCATTGAAAAATAAATAAACTTTAATTGATGTTCGGTATTTTGTACTAATCTACATATGTTACGTAAGCTAAAGCAAAACGGAGCAAAAATAAACCCGCATTTTAGAAGATAAAAAATATTTATATATAGAATTCATTTAACTAATTTTTAGCTAAGAATTGCATCCAACAAACCTGATTATCTTGTAATTTATTATTAGCTCGATTGACACGACTACCTCTATTGTTTCGATGGCGACGATGGTCGAAATTTTCCGACTGATTGCTTCTGAAAGACCAATTTTGTTGACGATCCAGTGGACTCTGGCGCTCAGAACTTGCTGGTTTTGGATCGTTGTCAGCAGCGCATAGGGGTCCCTGAATCTGAGATGTTTAAGAATAAAGAATAAAAACAGAACGATGACAGCATAAACAAGATAGTTTTGCATCGCTTCATTTTCAGAACCCAAAGGTTGAAACTGAAAATTATGTTGATAGTCCAAAAAACATAAAACCACTATGGCGAACTTTCAAATATTTTATTGCTGTGCACTGATCAAAAACTACAAAATACATCATTGATCGCACGATAAAATCGAGGAGTACATACCTCCTTCACTTAAATGAACCTTTTTTATATTTCAGTAGTATATTTTTAAGTGATAAAAGTTTTCCATAAATTTCAGCAGTTTTCTTTTTCCATTGTTAGATGATAAACTTTATAGTCATTTATTTATAGGAATGGTACGTGCTTTTTCCATCACCAGATCGACAAGCATGGATTCAAATTATATTATCCTTCATCAAATTGTAATTACCCTATTTGTTTCTTAAAGTTCTGATTTTTTGAGTGTCATAGCTGTTACTTTGTTTTGTTATGCATTTATTTTACTGATTAAAAATTTAAATCACGATGATTATTTCCAAATGTGGCTGATTTTCCACAATCCAGCCTTTCTCATTATGCGTAAATCAAACAATGAATTACCTTATATTGTCTAAAAATTTTTCTATATAATACAAGCGTTATATCTATCAAAAAAGAAAAATAATTATATATAATTAGATTTCTAAACTGACTTCATCAAAATCATGGCGTGATGGGGGTGTATGGCATTTGTTTGGGTTACGCCTTATGTCTCCACCACAGTAACCACTGCCCAGCTGCGAATGGTACTGTTGCTGATGACAACGATATGTTGTTGATAACGGACACTGTTCTTTTTGACAGCTGCTACCACTATTCTGAAAAACAAACTGCTAATTCTATTTCGAACGAATTTTATTTCGAACAGTGTTTCTTCTGAAGCGACAGTTAAATTATTTCATGTATTCCAGATATGTTGGAAAAAAATGTATAAAAACAACATAAGAACTTCTGGAAAGAGCAGATGATCAGATTTATTGAGATTAGATTTATTGGTAATGCCTAAAACATAACTCTATTTCAATAATTTTAATTTTCTAAAAAAATAGTAAACGACGTATGTGCCAAACCTGGTTGCTGGGAGATGAAACTTTTAAAAAATTAAAAAATATCAAAATATTGAAAAAATGAACAAATATATTAAAAACTAAAGTCATATTCATCAAGATCTATTAAACTCGTGTTTCCTCAGGATCTGAAAAGTGAACTAAAAATGACTTTATTTAAGGCCGAAGTAATAAAAAGTGATAGATACAATATTATTTTTGTGCCCAAAGCGAAAAGAAGACTTTCATAAGCTGGATAATGGTGAACATTCAGTCTTGAATTCAAAGACCGAAGAATTAAGATTAATATAGAAATTAAAAATACTAACACCTGGCGTTGAATTTAAATTGGATGCTTCTTTTTGATTCCATGAAGGTGCTCCAAATCGTGAACTGGCAGAACCGTTGTAATGATGTACATCATGGTCTGTAGAGCAACCTTCGCAAAGCGATTGAGAAGAACTCTAAAATACAGCACAATATATTTGTAAGTATGCCTTAAAACAGCTTATAACAGCAAAATATGAAATTTCTTCAATGTGTTTTAGAGATCGATGAAGTAAAGAATTCTTTTTTTAATCTGATAAAAAGCATTGTTTAGTTTTGACATGAACGAATACGACTTTTATATTTTCTGTTTTTCAAAATAAACAATACAAAATGTGTTATGATATATCTATCGGCATGCAAAGAACATAAAACTATAGGCTATATTGATCAAAAATTATCTCAAACAAATACAGAGCTTGAGTCGTGCTATTATAGATCTACGAGTTCAGCAGTAATCTTGACTCTCCTGGTAAGTAGTCTAAATGAACTAAAAGATTAAATTTCTCAAAATTAACATTTTGAATTAATCAAACTAAGGGAACTGAAATCTACATTTAAACCCCATCCATAAAAATTCGACAAGTAAAAAAAGAAAACAAATTTAATTACTTATGAAGTCGAAAGTGAAAATAGGAATAAAGAACATACATAGCAGTTGTTGGAATTGGAATACATTCGTCTGCCAGGTCTTCTTTTTGGAGAACCTAAACTGTCTGCAAGATGATCACATGATTTGTTCATGTTGTTGTTGCTTTTCCGCAGTGATTTGCTGGAATTCAATTCCACTTCGTGCGTGACATTATTTGATGAACCCTTACTATTACGCTGCCGGTTGCCAACATAAAGATTCAAATTAGCGTAATCTGAAAAGACAGAAAGTTCAAAACTACCACCAATCGATATCGTAAAATAGAACAACGTGAATCCAATAAATATTTTCTCAATCATTTTCAAATTCCAATAAAAACCAATATTAAATGATACAGATACTTATAATATTTATATACAATCAACAAACGCAGCTCTACTGTTGTATTTGACAATTATACGTAAATGGTTTAAGTATTCATAAATGTATTAGCACTTATTTTATTACAGTGGAGATAACACTGTCAGATAGGTGGGACAGCAGAATACTTAGAGAAACAACGCTATGATAAAAAAAAAAACATAAATATGCTATTTAGAATGGGAGAATTAATAAGGAACACACGCGAAAAACTTTTTCCCCTTTCAATGATTAATGAACTGCAGTATTCTCTCTTACCTATGGGAAGATGAAAGGAGCTATCGGTAAAATTAGCGCAGATCGTTGAAAAAAAGTTAAAAATCTCAAAGTGAATTGCAATAAATCGCGCACGAAATTGAGATCTGACGTGATTATGAATGAAAATACTCTGAATATGGCTAGATTCATATGAAATTTTAAAATTTAATAAGTCTTACCATTTTCTTTAAGGATGTAGTGGCGTTCATCGTCATTACACTCTTCCCATAACGTATTGCTAATAAATCCGTGATCATGTGCTTGATTCTTCCAGCTTTCTTTCTTTTTTTTATCATTTTCTTTCTCATTTTTGAAACCTGGAAATGTTTTCTTTTGTCATTTGTCATTGAGTGGTAAAATAATCTATTAAAGTTCTTAATTTTTTGGAATCTTATCCAATTTTAGAGCATTCTTTCCGTTTCATCCTATTTCGACATAACGACGCAGGCAGAGTTCTTTCTCATAGATTATTTAATTACGCCGCCTAATTTATGACTCAATTTGACGTTACTGAACAACTGAGTAAAATAAAATATACCTAAGTAAAAGGATAATTCACACAACTTTATGGTAAGAAACTTGGAAACTTGGAGTGCACTGAAAATGACTCCACTTATCAAAACTATTCTTTTTTTCCGTTTTTTTTGTAATCATTCCAGAATTAAATAGAAAACATTATTATCGAAATTCTTTCGAAGTTTATTTCATTACCAATCAGTTGATACTATATTAATTTGGAAAATGGATTATCTTCTCGAATTTCATGAATTTCAGATGTTTAAGGCTAAAACTTCAAATTTGCAAAAATCTACCTTTCACAGTATTCATTGATTTCACCGGCTGTCGAATATTTGCGTTCTTTTCTCCACCATCAATCTTTTTGCCAGCTGCGGTAGCCCTCAGCATTCTGGGACAGTAAAGTTGTATGGTAGGACGAGCCTTACGTGCGTTATCATTTCGCGTTATTTTTGGAGAATCTTCCGACATTTGCCCATCAAGCAAATAGCAATAAAACTTTATCCTCTTAAAAACCAAAGACATAAGCCATTTTTCATTTGGAATATCAACAAATTTAAAAACATAAATCTTTCAAAGATTTTGAAAATTCAGTAATTTTAGCGGTATACCAGCAACACTATTGATGATCATCTTTCCTGTGAGGTCATTATTATAGCAAACTTTTTTGATTTCGTGACTACAATTATTTCATTCTACAATAACTATTACGAATCTTCTCAAATGCATATCAATGTTTGGAATATATAAATACTAAATCCGATAATGCAGTTACGATTTTTGAAGTTTAAGTTATCGAAAAGTAAGGATTGATGTTTTACATGAACTTATAACTTCAGCGCGGAAAAATCATGAGTCTTAGATGTAGGCATTTGGATTAACTCCTACTGAGCAACTAGCTAGTAGTTCCGTGCTACATAAGAGGTTACTTGGATCACTTCTTGCTAAATATCACACTTTTTACCCGTTGTTCACTCAGTACATTATGGAGTGACTTACAGCAGACTCCAGAGACCAAATATTGGCCAGTGAAGCATCGTGGTCAAGTTTTAGCAATTCCACAGCCTTCTCATTATTGCAAATATTTAAAAAGAAACAAAAGCCAACCCAAAGGACCCTCCCAAGAATACCAAACTGACCCCAATCCCACCCCTCGATCGACCAATTTCCATGCAAATAACTCTATCTGTTTTACCATCACTGTCATGCATTTTTTCACAGAAACCAAACGAAATTGTTAAATCCCGTACAGGCAATTGTCATTGAAATGTCTTGCTCCGCAGCGTACTGCAAGCGGACTGTATTTCTGCACTATATTTTCTTGAAATGCAATTTAAAATGATTTTTTGTGTTGTTTTCTATACGATGGAATGATATATGTGAAAGCACGATTTCGTTCAACAAAGCAAACATTACTTCTAAAAAATTAGAAGCTGTGACTCGATAGTGTAATACTATAAACGACCGAATATGGGTGATCTAAGTTTTAGGTGCTTCAACTGTGTTTAGTACATATTTCCGAATATTCTATCTAAAAGCAATCAAGTTAGTGGAATAAGGGGCTGCCGATATTACATACTAAGTGCAACGCCATTTGAAATGCAAATAATAGATTCTAACTACTGGAGAAATATAACCGAAACAATTCTATAAAAATATTAGGGTTTCGGATTATGTGAATCCATAGGTTTATGAACAAAAAAAGGAGCAAAAGTACTTGATTCCAAATTTTCAGAATCAAATCTATTTGCTACATATCTTTCTGTGTTACCATCGCGACTGGTGACATATTGTCGCGGAAATTTTTGCAGCAACTATTTTTATTATCTTCCACTTATACTCTTTTAAATCATGCATTCCAATCAAGTTCTTTTGATTAGAATGTTGTTTAGAACGCTATCATGTAAAAGGTTCTCAGTTTATCTCAGTTTTTTATCATTCTTTATTCATAGAATCTATACATCTTTCCAGTTTTATTCTTTTCATGGAGCAGAACGTTGCGCCAATAGTTTACTTTGCATTTCAGAACTTTTCTGATACTCACGGAATCAATAATGCAAACTGTAGTTGAGATGAAAGTACAATTGCATTGATAATTACTATCTGGAGACGTTTACGACGTCTCCAGTTTATGACACGATGATGTAATTCCCAACAAGAAAGCTTTTTCTATTACACACAGTCCCTCCGCGTTTCCATATATTCATTTTCAAACGAATCGGAACAGTGCTCGAAACGAGATAGTATATTTTTAGTAGCCAGTAGTACATCTTCTTTTAACGCAGTTTCTCACTATCGACACCCAAGAAAAAGAATGACATGCACTTGTAAGATCGGCAATAATCATATGGTAGTCTTTGGAGATCTACAGAATGTCTAAATCCTTTGACCAAATTGCGAATATCCATTGAAGTCCTTTTATTTTACAAAAAGATTTCAAATTCGGAATTTGGTTAAAGTAGGATGCTAGTTACGAATAGCAAAAAGATTGTCTAAATCAGAATGTCTAAATCTTTTCTAAATCTGATTATTTCTTAATTTAATGCGAAAAAACATGAGCAACTTATGGAAATTATATTTCAAATTAACTAAAATCAAACCGTCAAAATAACCCTGCTTCCCATGTCGCGTATCCTGGATAAATGTTATTCCAAATTCTTGTATGCACTCGGAAATCCGAAAAGCAAACTTTTTTATCGAAGATAAACAATGATGAAAGCTGAAATTGAACAAGATAGAGTGCTCTAAATAAAGTGGTGCCTCAAACTGAAAACTGTATATGAGCACCTGAATATTTACAATATCATCCCAGGCGGTATTTATATATAGAGACTTGTTATAATTCTTTTGTTTGGCTGAAAGCTCAGTTGTAAGCGCAACGCCACTTGCATAAAAGAAAAAATATACATACATATAGTGAAGGAAAAGAAACTATCTATGGATTCTTTATTTGTCATTTCAATTAATTTTCTTAGTTTCATTCCTGAAATAACAGATGAATATACATCGCAACACTTGCTAACTGTCAAATCCATCTTATCCATTTATATCAACACCTCTTCCCGCAACATACTGCTTACTGTGACAACAAATTTACCTTCGCATTATTTCTTGAGTCACCCCAAAATTTTTATTGACTATTTTGAAATCAATCTTCCGAAAAGAGAAATTTTTTCATAACGAAGGCAACAATGATTCATTAATTATGTTTCTCATTTTAAGATCAAATAGCCAAGTAAAGCAAGATTTTTTTTTTTTTGAAAGCATCATCTAATAATTAAATATCATAAACAATAAATAAATTCACAGAAGATATAAATAAATGCAAATATACATTTTTAAAGGAATCTATTAGCAACGTCACTTGAAAATTAGAATTTTGGGTATTTTAAAAAGATTTTTGGTTTATAAGTAAACAGTCTCCATCTACTAGATGCAATTATTGCACTTTAAAAATGAATGGATAAGTTCTTAGGCCGAGGAAGGCCGAGGAAGATCTGCCTTCCAATTCTTGTTGCCTCGAATTTTGCAACACTTGTTAACAGAACTAAAAATTAAGATAGAATAGAAAAAAATAACAGAAAGAAAATATCTCAAAAATGAGTAGTACTAATGCTATATAGCCGAAAAAAAACTAATTTAACCAAGTGTTTCAAGCAATAATAAAAGACGGAAAGCTGCAGATGAGGGGAGATAAGTTCCATCAAAGATTTTAAATTCCAAAAATGAAAAAGTACTATTTAGAATAAAAACTTCAAAAAATGATGAAAGCATCAAAAAGCATCAAATCCTCCACGGCAGCAGAATTTGATGCTTTGTAAAGAAGCCGCAATATATCACCACCAGGACGAATGCAATCACTTATAAAGATTCAGACAAACCGAAAAATAGAAAAAATGTTTAAAACGAAGCCGAATAAGTTATGAATGATACAAGAAACGCGACAAATATTTTTTGAGACGACATACATTTCTAGAGAAATTTTTGAAAAATTAAACACAAGAATTTAAATTTCATTCTTTTCGTCTTTGTCATTATTATTTTCTTTTTCTTCCCTTGCTTTTTCCTCTTATGCATGTTGAGTTTGTGTCTGCATGCCATTACTGTTGGCACGATGAGCGTTAGAAAATAAAAAGGATACAAAAAACATACTGAGAAAGGTGAGTAGTAATAAAGAAAATCGGTCCGTATATTGTGGATACAAGAATACAAATGTCCATAATATCAGGAATTTCACTGAAACAAGCAAGAATATTTTGAAAAGTATTTTACCAAAAAAAGCAAGTGAATCTCGGATGAATGTTACAACGCATTTAGATTTAATTTTACAGTCTTTTTCTTCACTCAACCAAATCTATTTTTGAAAAAAACTCTCATTTAAGTGATCATCAAACCAAGATTATAAAAAATCATGTGCATAAATATAGCATTCTAGACATTATACATTTTTTTTTCTATCGTATGGCGATCTTTTCATCAGAAAGGAAAAAATGGTAATAAAAGTTGCACACTTTACGAAATACTCACTGTCTGTTCGAAAAGCCATCAAAATATCGAAGCCTTTCAAATCTCGAAAACCTATCAAGCTTACCAATAAAAATAACTTGAACATATTGCCCAATGCGACCTCCTACGGCGTTCTCATTCTGATTCCATCCATTACCTGCTGCCACATCAGCTGCTGTATCCAATGATGTGCCTCTCACAGCCGTTACCCCTGGATCCGGACCCATTACTGCATTATAGCCATAACGAAAAATCCGCAAGAAAGCGTTTTGCACTCGTATTAATCTAGAAATTACAACTAATTACTCACTTCAATTCAATTCCACAAAGAGAGAAAATAACAAAATGAGAGATTTAAAATAAGTAAAAATTCAATGATTTAAACAATTGATTTAACTGAATGATAGTTTCATCTCACCCCTCTCCAACAGCTCCTGCTTTATACATATATTTTAAGTTTCAGAATTATCTTCCAGAGCTGTTTACAGAAACCAACACCTTTACTGCTCATATGTTGTCGGTAATTACAAGCTTATTTTTCTGAAAGAATTGCTTGAAACTACTGGTTAGTGGAACAGGAGAGGACACATACATTGAATCGTTTTGATTATCTTCTATAGAATGACCTCGAAATGTCTGAATAATAGTTCGAGTTAATCCTTCTGCTGCATTGGCTGATACCGACTGCGAGCCAGCTATGGCTGCAATAGCTGCTGCAGCTGTTCCATTGCTTATATCTAAAAATATCTTGACAAATCAATCCTTGAATCAGCAAAACCTTTTTAAGAGGAATAATCAGTCTATTGAACTTTCAATTTCGTCGTCTTTTCCTCTACAGAAACTTACTACGCCTTTCCTACTCTTCTTATTCCTGTAAATGATAGAATCTACTGTCAGATACAAAAGGAATTCGCTGTATGAACAAAAGAAGTTAACTACCCGTTCACTTTTCTTCTGCGCTCCAATGAAAATATGTAGCACGGACAAGGGCAAAAGCAATAAAATTTTTTTACTTACAATCATGAATGAATGTATGGAACAAATCATGTAAAAAGTGAAGCTTTAGAAAGATTTATATACCCAGCACCTTGTATTTTTGAAATCCTCGAATTTCTTTGAAAATTCAACTTCAACTGCTTTTACGTTATGGCATTTTTGAATATCACTAAATCTAAATTTAGCAGTATTCGAAAATACAATATTAAAAAAGTGAAATATACTGAAAAACAACAAATTGTTCAACGCTTCAAGCAGTTCCTGAATTCTGTCGTGTACACATATAAATTGAAGAAATGCTTGTTATTCTAACTCCAACAAGATAAATAAGAAAGAGTTTTCATACCAGAAGATTCGTGTGATAACACACTGTTATTCGATGCATTTGGACCTGACGAAGAAGGTTGTGCGTAAGGTGTAGAACTGACATGACAATGTACAACGCACTGATCATGTAAACCATAACTTAACAATGATCGTGTATCATCTCGTAATAACTGCCCGCGATAAATGAGCCGTACTATTTTTCCCGCAAGTATTGATTCCCAGAAGTAGCGCCTAAAGTTATCAGAGATCATCAGGGTTTCGAAAGTCGTTACTGAATCCCTGAATATCAGAAAGTTGAAAAATCTAATATTAGCCTTCACCACCAGCTTATCAAAGATAGCGGTACCGTTGTAGATTTCAGTCTCCTGTTCCAATTGGTAATGTGGTGAGTGCAATGCGTCAACAGGTCTCTATTCTTCAAACACTCCCGACTTCACTACTTTTTGAAATATACCTTTCTAAACATCAAAAATCCTAGTCCGCATATAACTGGACTGCATCATATAGTAGTACTTCCAGACGTACATCATTCGAATTCAATAAAATTCTCCAACAAAAAAGCATACTATAATCAAATAGACACAGGACAGAGAACTTCACTACTAACAATTCAAAAAGCATTAGTAATCCGAAAAATTAATTTGCATAGAGATAAAATTCACAAAACTAAGACGAACCTTTTAAATTGTCCCACAGTAGATTCTAATGCTGTACAAGCAATAACCTGAGAATCATCAAGAAATTTCAATTTTACATTAGATAATTGACGTCCAGCATCATTCCCCTCCATTCCTGAAGCCGGTTGATAAGCTGAATCTGAAATTTCCGGCTTTTCACAGAAGCCAAGCATCCAACGGAAGCTAATGAAAATATAATTATGACATTTCACTTTTTTTGAAAATTCATCTTTCGTTCAAATTCATTTCAAAATTTGATAAGCAGAACTTCAAAAACACTTCATTTATATTCATAAAATCTTCAAATAGTACTATTTCGAAACAAATATTAGATAGGATAGTATGTATGAAGATCAAAATGTACCGAAATAAAGGAAGAATTCAATTACTATCATCAAAAATCTGCTACTTTCCATTTTCATCTAAATGACTGGTTTACTGATAAATTGCTATCTTAAAAACTTGCCTGCAACAACTGAAGATAATCCACGTTTTATGTCAGTAAGCGATTTCCTTCCATTTTCACCCTGAATTAGAGAATATCTTATGCCATTAGTATTACTCCTGGGTATGGTAATTTAAATGGAGTTATTCGGATCGCCAAAATAGATCCCATCATGCGAAAACAAGCCAATATATTTCTCTTCGTTCTAACTCATCCCTTATCTATACTACCTTATAGAGCTACATACACAATCCATTATTAGCAATCTGCTTCATGCAAACTCAATAACCAATAAAACAACGGTGTTTTGCTTGCAACTTTTGCGACATGCACTAATGTTTCGATATAATATAATCAATGTATTTTCTTTTATTTTTTTCTATTTAAATCTTTGAAAAAGCAAACTTTTGCACAACAAATAGTTCAACTTACTGAAAGATGTGAACTATGTTGCCAATTACCAGTTTCTGTTTCAATATAAGTTGCATGCAATAAATTTTCCGTGTTTTCTGCTAAGCTGATCGTCTAAAATGTCGACTATTTTAAAGTTAAATACTAGGCGAGTCTATTAACAACAGCTATTCATTTTTTTCATCATTCCATGGATTTTTTGTGCTGGAAAGATTATTCTTTTTATAAGTGAAAATAGTGCCTTTCTATGCATTTTTCTTTACCGAATCTATTTACTCTTGTCCCAAATATCATTACTACAGATTCCCAATCAATGAAATTTATTACAAACAATCCTTAACTGCAAAATCTCTCTCAAAGCAAAATATTTCCGTAAATATAGAAGCAAAACAGGATAAAATTAAACCTGGCTTGCATATGAAATTGAGACTACGTTGGAACTGAATCGGAGAAAATGAATATTAGTGTAACAATTTAAAAAAAACCTAGATTTGATGGATAACAAAAACCTGTTCTGCTTGCGGTACTTCTTGTGCATGTAGTGGAGTGTCTTCACTTCTGGAAAAAGGAAAGGAGATGGCTAGAGTTTGAGTAATGAAAGAACGAAGTTAATAAATTTTACAAAGAATTATCACTAAATCACCGGAAAGAAGTTATTGGCGAATGAAGTTCTTTAATTCCATTAATTTTGGAAATTCAACTAAAGTCTCGTTCATAAACAATTTGAATTGACAAATGTCTTTGCTAAGGACATCTCCTGAGCAGATAAGACTAGGGCAACAATATAAATTACGGCTAACGTTTGTACTTGCGCCATTTCCGCCACCTGAGGCAACACTACCTCCTGAGAAGTATTACTTTGTTCCATAATACCATTGTCCATTAAAGCTTCAAGTGCTTGTTCCGTGACCACACCAAAAGGTCGTCCTTCTGGACGATTCCGAAATAAGTTAACTTCTTGATTATCAACTTGCAATACCTAAGTTCGTAGTACAAAATTATTTTCTCCAAATACTTTGTTTCTGGAATCATGCCTCTTATTACTAGTGGACTAACACAACTCGTTGTTTGACTGACACCGTAGTTACAGTGACGGCTCTGTAGTCAAACTTTGAATGGAGCTTTATAATATAGTATTTGTTAACGACTTCCAAATTTTCATCAGAATGCTTCGAAATTACATGAATCACCTGAACGATTCTTCTATTGGGATGAATTTGCATTTGAACAAGCCATACATAATAATCAACTGGTGGTATACCAGTACTGATCCAAGCCAATGATATTAACACGATAATGATTACTGCTATCAGAAACCAAATGACCTGAAAAATTTCGTACATGAAACAAAACAACCCACTTATCTTTTTTCAAATTTTGACACTATAATCAGAAAAAACAGTTACATGTGCATAATATATTTTACCTTAACTTCACTTTTGGGCATATAGAAACTGTCAACGTTATTTCTGAAACAGCGGTAATTTTTAAACTGTGACTGAAAGAAATAACAAGATAGCTGTAAGCTTGAAATCCACGATTTTTTGAGATATTCTAAACAATCTCTTTCTTTAGATATTAGCAAAAAATTAACCCCTTGCCTATTGTAAGTACAGTAACTGGAATTTAACGAATTAATTCGAAGTTATTTTCCCAAAAGTTAACAATCAAAGCAACCATTGCTATGCTTAAATGTCTGAGTAATATTTAATTACGAGATCAAAATTAATTAACCTCATCGCCGATGCCTTCAATAAAGCGAGCCATGCGATGTGTGTGCTATACTGTGAGCCGAAACATGACAGTAATCTCCTGAAATGCAACACAGAGCACTCGTCATCGAACCAAACTTTTGCTAATTTCTCTGAACACCAAATACCCCCGACCGCTTATTCCAATCGGCATCAACATTTCCTAAGGTCCCGTTGAAATTTAACGATTCCGCACTGTCATACTACAAAAAATAACGAGGTAAAACAATGATACTTATATTTGGTAAAGTGACAGAGGCAGAAGAGAAGTAGCCAAGCTTGCATTGGTTTATATTTGCGCTCCTCATATTCTGATCATTCCATTTTAAGTTGCTATTAAAGTGGTTTTTCAATACTACTGCAATAGTATTTTGGTTATTAATCAAAGGAGAGAGATCAATGTATGTATTCGTCCTATCGTTAGAAATCAGTAAAGATTCCATTCTGCTTCCTCTAATGCCAGAATATAAACAAATTGTTAATTCTCATGCAAATTAATTCATAATTATAAAATATTTAATGAATGCATAGAAGCAGTGGAAGATTATTTTACTACAAATTTAAGTGTGTGGTGGTTTTTCTGTGAAACAGTTTTATTCTCAGTTATGAGGGCAAATCATGTGCTTTTTTGTTTAAGGATTCTAATGGTAGTAAGTTATTTTTGCTGTGAATAAATGAAAAGTTCAAAGAAAAGTTAGACCGATGCGACATAATTATTGTCATTTATTGCAAATTATTAAAATTAACTGAAATTCCCTATATGAATTAATTAAGATTTAATCGGTTGTTCTGTAGCAGATTGAAAATTTTTGATGAAAACTTCCTCTATGCTTTCCATCTTGTTTTCTTACTAATTTGCAGTTCTTCTGCATATGGGTATTAATATGTGGAGCTGTTATGGCATCACATTATTCATATAGCAATCGTGAAACATTGATCATTGCCGTAATATTGGATGCATTACTGATGGTTTTTTGTATTTTCTTGATTGTCGATGTCTTGAAAAGATATTATCTTCAATTTCCAGCGGTACTACATGCTTATCTATAAGTAAAAACACAAGAGTATTTAAAAAATAATGAAATCATACGAAGATTTTACATGTCAATTCACTGAATACTAACAGTACGATTGTGCATATTAAACTCCAGCGAGTTGCACTTAGTGTGATCGGAAAAACTAAAATAATAAAGATATATGGAAAGGTCAAATTAAAACTCGATCCATATATAATTGTTATTGCAAAACTAGTTGAAACAGGAACGCTGGACTGGCTCGATCTTATCATTTTATCTTAACATAATCTAAGATGAACTACACAGCTTTTGAAGTTTGAAATTGCTAGGTAACAAACGCAATTATATTTCGAGGTAACGAATGCAGTTGTATTTTGTGATTATCAAACTTCTTTAATTTTCACTTCAGCATTAAAATTTAACTTCTGGTTGAAGTTTTTGAATAAAAATTGGGATGAAATTAGAGTAACTCATTTATTTCAACTAAAAATACTGATTTACTTCGGTTAGATGACACTTTGGGAAGCAATCGCAATTAGTTTCGCATTAAGTAATAATTATTGTTAAAATGGCAATAGATATTATTGAAATTCTCTGCAATTCATGCATCTGTCTTTTTTCAACAATTGATCATTTATTTTAAATTATTTAACCCATAGAATAATCCAATTCAAACGTGTATATTCAAACTGTCAATGGGTTGAAGAATAAATTTGCTAAATACTTCGATCCGTTTGAGAAATGATAGTTCATCTCACATATCAGATAATCATTTTAGCTAACCTATATAACATCTATAGCCGTAATTGTTGCTGGAATCGTTGCATGGATGATCACCACATCGGCAACAGTTGATGTATTGGCTACTTTAACTATCGTAAGTTCCTGTTCTTCTGAGGTTTGCAGTAAAGAAGAGAAAAGTTTAAATTAAGTCCTCTTCTTTCTTCTCTTTCCCTTCTCAATATAAGTTGAAATTATGAGTTGCTATCGATTTCACCAACAGTTCTGGTTTTTCCCCCTTTTTTAAGAAAACTGTGATATGATCATTTTTATGAATCAAAATCAGTGAATGAAAAGTCTTTTTTTCAATATGACTTTAAGACTGAAAGCAAGAATACTAGAAAATTTTTGAAAGAAAAAGATTAGACCTCAATGTAAATGCTGTTGATGAGAATTAAATTTCAGAGAACATTTTCAAGCAAATTTGCATTTTAGGGCAATGCATGGCACATAGTAACATGCCTTATGATGGATTCTATGACACAGTTATGTGCAAAGGATTCAGGTCAACTTTTTTGTACTCAAACTTCGTCAACACAAACACGAGTGGAAGCGCAGTAGTAAAATGCAATCGATATATTCATACCAATGACTGATAGCAATGTACCTCGTTGTTCCATTCTCATCCACTTTATTCATAACAAGTTGTTTGAGTCAATTCTAAATGCTTCCACAGATAAAGCGCAAAAATTACAACACCTCGCTGTTTGCTTTGTATTCTTACCATTCGATAGCATGAAGTATGCATTTTGAGTTATGTATTTTTGCGTCATATTCTGACCCCGTTATATCTTCCTTTGTTCTTTTCTTTTTTTTTGAACACATGAAGTTCACCTTAACAAGTTTTAGTTTATGTACAACATCATGAAATTTTGGCAATATTGCACTCTAACTTTCTATTTAAAGGCTTGGAATAGTAAACAGATAAAACTATTAGTTTGTCTTATAAATAAACATCCTGAATAGATGAATAAATTAGGAATGGGTTTTTTTTGCAGGCAAAAAAGATAAAAACAAATTTGCTGGATAAATAAACGAATGCGTTTGTTCGCGTAATACGCAAGCAAACGTAAATTTTATCCATTACTTAGCTTAAAAAAGTTTTTTTGAATAAGTTGTTCACAATATATGAATTTGAATTGTTTTACTGTTTAATATATGTGAATTTAAATTATTTTAAAAATTTCCCTGTCAACCAAAATCATTTGATTTTCTGAAACACCAAAACTTCGGAGCCGCTGAGAATGCCCAGCTTGCCAGCATGAACAATACTGTTCACTGTGCCAGTCAGAAATATTCGTTTAAAACGAAGAAATCCTTTAGGTATAATGTGAAGCGTTTGTGCGATCAAAATTATCCAATCAACCAATGACGAGCTGCAATTAAATGTTTCAGATTTCTCCTGTGAATTTCACAGTGTTTAAAAAAAAAGCAAAATTAAAGAAAAATGAAGTAAGTAATCCACGCTTTTCTTTTTCATTGATACTGATGTGAGTGGACGTCGAACACCTCCTTTAGGGAGAAAAAAAACCACATTAAAAAGTTAAGATTTGGCGTCCACTGATCACCATTATTTTCTTATAGTAATAAATATTCATCTATTTTCATTGGAAAATTAAATCAAATTATTGCAAACTGAATTTATAATAAACAAGAAGGGAAAAACCATTACTTAAATTTAAAATGGATATATTAAATTGCAATGCCGAATAAACATAGATAATTGGAGAGAATAAAGATGTAAATGATCGTGACTATTTAAAAAACTCTATTTTATAAAAAACAGCGATATAAAGTCTTAATTTATCCTAGAGGGAGATACTGTTTGTTTCTGGAGATAACAGGACTCAAGAAAATCTGACAAATAAACTTATACCAAAAAACCGCGTTCACTTCTACATGCTTTCAAAAATGTGGATATGAATTTGGCATTCTTCATCCGCGAAGTGAACTAAGCAGTGATGCGACAATTTCATTACTCAAAATTAGCTTCAATAAAATTTCATTACGAAAAAATTTGAAGCAAAACCAACCTAATAAGCCACATAAACAAAGGAGAATGAGAGAAGCAAAAGTAATAAGGATTTCCAGTTTCTCGGTCAAGATCAATATTTTCCGCCAATTCCAGACCATAAATTTTTGCTGTGCTTATTATTTCTTTCCTGAAACTGTAAATTCCAACACAGCAGATTCAAAGATTAATAAAACGTTGTATCGGAATGCTTTGTTATCCTTAACTCTAACTTCTCATTAGTACCAGCAGTTGATATATTTTAATGTGAAACTGTAAATTTGGAAGAGAACATGCTACAGTATTTTTAACGGATATGAGTGAGATCAGTTAATCGCTCAAACATATGTTCAAAAATCTTTACTTTGTGTGCAAAGGAGGCATACCGCAAGCATACTCCAAATTCTTAATAACTGTTTTATGTTCCTCCAAAGAGGAATGATATTTATCAGTTTTCAGTAGATCATAAAAAAGGAAAAATCCTCCCGGACGCAAAATCCGATTTACTTCTTGTAATGCTGGTTTCAGATCTTCCAAATATTTCAACGCATAAACCTGAAAAAATACATGGGAACTTCGGCTGCAATTTCCCGGTGCACTTTCTGCACCAATAAATTGCTGTGGGATAAAATAATAAATTGATTGAATATTGCGATAGAATTTTCAATAAAGGCAAAAAATATAATTCAGAGGATCAGAGCGATCACTTGATAATTCTGTGGGTACCAATGTATGCTAACAATGCTTTTAACTCAAAGATTCTTTTAATTGTCTGAAGCAACACATGTTATTTTATTAAGTGTAATAATCAGAATTTTAAAAATAGCCCCGTATTCCCCTATCAAAACAGACAGAATATTCTTGATTCAGCTTACCGCATATGCACAATCATAACGACTATCCACTAATGGTAGACAGCAATAGTTCCCCTGCACAATGTAGCAATTTTCGAGACCTTCATTCTGGAAGCGTTTGTTCCCAATTACTACCTCGTTTCCTGCTATTGTCACTCCAGTTAAGTCAGCTCCAGTAATAGCTAAATCATGCATAACACCACCTATGCCACATCCAATATCTACACATTTTTTACCTAAAATTAAACTTTGTGATCGGTTTAACAAATCACTATAGTCATATTAAGTACCCATGTAAAACTCCTCAAGTATATGTGATACCTTTGGTAAGTTTCAAACAGTGACCAATTCGCTCATGAAGTTCTTTTAGTGCATCTGCCAGTGATTGCTGTTTACGCCGAGGCGGTGCAAAATGAAAATTCCCATTAAAGTATTCATCGATGAGGGTAGACATGACGGAATAGTAATGCGTCGTAACCAACGAATAGTCCGACTTTGCCTTCGCTTCTCTATACAATCGATCATGTTCTTCAGCAAACGTTTCCTAAATTTCAAATGCATCATCTTATCATCACAAACGGCAAGGTTAAAATCTTAAAGAACATTTGGATATTTCGAAAAATCAAGAAATCATAAAGCGTTCCAATACCTATACTGAAAGCATCTTCTTTACTTTGCCTTATTCCGAATTCAATTATTTCTCCAACATTTTATCTCTGGTCTAAATACATGGCGAACATGCAAAGATGGAATTTTTATTTATTGACAGATAATTCCAATTAACTTTGTGTTAGTGACAGAATGAATATCGAAAATACACTTACATTATAAATAACTAATCCAGGAAATTGAACAACTAGTCCAGGAAGTTGTGTAACAAAATAACTAATCCAGAAAATTGTGTAACAAAAAAGAGATAAATAACTAATCGAGGAAATTATGTAACAAAAAAAATCATTTGAATATTTAAAACTTTCTCTAAAATGCATTTTATTAAGGATCAAAAACAGTTTGAATGAATGAGAATGATTGAAAGGAAATAAAGTGACAGTATCAATGATTGTACATTCGATACCGTAAATTTTCCGAGTGATCGTTCATTTTTGGATTGAAGCTTAGCAATCCTTCGCATCTCGAATGTAAGCATAGCTCTTAACAGAAGAATCCTTTTATATGTCATGTAAACCTATAAAGTCAAATCACTCTAATTCAAAACCTCAAATATTTAAATTACACAAAACGTCCACCTGAAAAAAAATTCTTCAAGATAGAGAGAACAAAATATAGATATTGAAAAACTTAGTTACATTTCTTATGGAAGAATATTAGAATATCGTCCATTCATTCCATTCATTCATTTCTTGAAACACTTTTGCCAATTAATCTTTACGACTCTCCATTTTGATTTAAACGATTCTACCAACAAACTTTCGCCTCAGAAATGAGATTTTAGATTAGAAGATAGCGGAAGCATGTAAGAAAAATGAGATTAGAAGATAACAGAAACATCAACCAATGAAAACCTACAACCATCTCGTTACTAAGCGCCTCTTCATAAGAAATTATATAATTGTGCTTCCATTTGTTGACTTTATAAAAATTTGAAAGTGTCTTCAGAGCTCATATACCAAGACTTAAGAAAATCTTAAGTTATCGGTGGTTAAGCAAGTAAATGATTCCATGCATACATTCAAACTGTCAAAGGATTTGAAATCCCAACGCAACACGGAAGACAATAAACTAAAAAACCTCTAAAGATCTTCCAAAATCCACCATTTTCAAAGAAACCATGGAGTGCTTTACTTGACAGAAAAAAAGCAAGTTACCAAATCTTCTCGTCGAAAATGTCGTAATAATTTGAAAAACTTCGATGTTAAATCAATCGACATGATGAACAGAATGTTATACCACGGAATGATCGTTCTTCTACAACTAAGGGGATTTGGTGGAGTAATCATGAAATCGGCATCGATATGGCATCGCAACACTGTCATGATTGTACAGTCCTACCCCTTTATCACTATGCAAAAACAAGGACAAAAACTATGGGGGACGCGCAAACACATATGCACACACCCACACACACATACACACATACACAATCTATAATCTGTAAGAAATGTTACAACTGTGACATAAATTTTTGTACAAAATAGTGGCGCAAAGGAAACACGAGAAAATCATACTTTTAATTTCTCATCACCTTCTAATCTTCAAAAAGCAAAATAACGATGGAACTCGCTTAGTTCATTCGATAAAATTTTATAAAGTAGCAGAAATTATTTCAAGATGACATTGAAGATAAGAAACATTGCTTAAAGCAATCGATCGCACGAAATGAATAGATGTTTTCTTTTATCAACGTATGTATATGTATACTAAAGCAAGAAAATTCAATTTTCACAAGTTGAAACAGTAAATTTCCTTTCTTGAACATATTCTCTTTATAATCTATATATTATTAAAAATGTGATTCGGATGAATATACATTCCTGAGTGCAACGTGTATACTGTATACATATCTTTAGAATACCAATTTAAGTTCGAAAGCAGTAAAAATGATCACTTTCTCTTAATTGTTTGCGTTGGAAAGAGGTAAACGAAGGATCAGTGTTCTGGTGAGCGCAGCAGCACGGACACTACTGTAACCCTGAAAAAAAAATTATTTGTATGTAATTATAAAAGCAGTTAATTAACCTTCTAATACCGCAATTTCTTTTCTGATTTACATAAATTCAATTAAAACCCACATTTGCACAACTATTAATCAATTTTAATCGCACAATTATAATTCTAGAAACCAAACTCTTTCTAAGGTTCATTCTAAGGATTAAATGTTAAGGGTTAAGGATTGAGTGAACAGAAGTGTTGGAGGAAATACAGGGAAATAAAAATTTATAAATCAAATTCCCTACCTGCCACATACGACTAGCGCGGCTTTGTCCATGTTGATAATCAGCAATACCACGGATTAGTGCCCAACTATCAATTCGTGAGCCATTTATCGCAGCAATAACGGAATCGAAGCCAGCATCAATCGCACGCAAATTATGATTTGCGGCAAATTTGTCACGAAATTGAGCTGTAGCACCACTTGTATCTTCACCAACCTCAAATAAATTGCTCTAAGGACTTATCGACAACCTTTCCCCTATCTCATTTTTTTTCAAGTCGTTGTCTAATTATTTTTCTCTTCTTTCTTCAAACAACTCGTTTAAAATAAATTCTACTCTGAATAGACAGGTTTGCCTACTAGAATACTGATTTATGAGTTTTAAGATAAAATTATGAACATGCTGGAATGCAGAGAAACGAAAAACAGGAGCAAAATAATGGCTAGACCTGATATCCAAGGGAAACATTTAAAGCAAATTTTCGAAGATTACCTGTTCTTCATTAGCAAATGTCTGCTTTCTATACGAAACCATTGCCCCAATGGAACCAACATGAACTACTGCGTTAACTCTTTCTGAATTCGGATGTGGAATGACAACTACCTGCCCACCACCTGGAACAAAAATGAATTCATTCCAAATCTCGAGTGCTGCCAGACATGACCAATATGTCTTCATTTTCACAATTTCAGAACTTGAAAAATTCTCTTTTTTCAGAAACTACATACAATATTCATCATGATTTGAAATCATATTATCTCTCTGCAACTTATCTCACCTACTGGTACAGCTAATAGATCTGCTTGAGGTGGTGGTCTTGAAAAACTCATGTCGCCATTGGCAGCATCCAAATGATCAATGGTTGTTTTCGTTATCGAATTCCATTCTGCCATCATTTTGTCGTCCCTGAAAAATTGCGAGAGAAACGGATTAATTTCGCTTATCTTATAAAAATAATTACAAGTATTTGGCAATCTTTCACTGCTTATTTAGTGATCGCTTCATTTGCTTAGTCGAAATTCGTTATTTTTAGCTTCTCAAACGTTCATTACAAAAGTAAGTCTTACATATTTTTAGCGATATGAGTAATGATTGCATCTTGAGGATTCCAATTTCGAACTAAGAAGCCATTCACATGCTCTGTCGCTCTATCAACAGTGTAGGCATGAGCAAACACATAAGAATTCGGATCCGGACCACTGACAACGACGTCACCAAGACGTACGTGCCGTGTAGCATCCGTGTAATGAGCAACACCTCCACCAACACCAACAATAAATACATGCTCAACATGTTGAAAGTTACCAAGAAGACGAGTAGTGATAGAGCCCGCAGATGTTGTTGCTTCACGACTATCACCTATAAATCAGTATTGCCGAACATACATAAAAATGAAACTTCAATAATCATTGAGCATCAGGGCTATCACACAACATCCTGTCTGCAATATTTCACGAAAGCAAGCGAGGAGAGGCAATAGTAAAAAGGCGAAGTGGAAGAGGAATACAAAAGGTTAGATTTTAGACTCTGAAAAAAATTTAACAAGAGAAAAATCTATCACATCTATTTTTGAAGAATCTATCACAAACAAGTGAACGAAACCCTTTACCACAGTGGTAATTTATATCCTTACCACTGCTGTAATGTGCCGTCGGATCGTCAAGGATGACGACATTAACAGGTTCCTGAAACTTTCAACTATTGTTACTTTTCTCTGTTGAACTGATCGTCGCTTTTTTTACAACCTAAGTCTTTAAACTCCTCGCTCTATGAGTAACGATTGAAACATGACAATTTATTACCAAAACTTACAAATCGAACTAAAGAATGAACAAAATACATACCAATAACAGCCAATTTCGTCGCAACAACTCGATGTTTTCCGATCCATCCAAGGGTGTAAATATTAGAGTCACCACCAGATCGATAACGATGAACGGTCGTACTATTATCAATGATCGCATCAATGCTCTGTTTTTCAGCAAACAAACAAGTCAAGATAGCGACTGTGGGATGATCACGAAGACCGAAACTGCTTTGAGTTCGAGACAATTCAACTACAAGAATGGAAGAAGAATAAAATCAGAAAGTTGAACAATTTATTACTGCTCATCCGAACCCTTTCGGCTTAAAATTACGTGATCATATTCAAAATTAGAACTGACAATGTGCTCGATGATCATATAATCAGCGTAGTGATTTGTTTTTATTCGTGGAAATCCATTTAGCTGAGAAAATAATGCAGGCTCTAAAAATCTTATGCATTAAAAAACTTACTGCTGTCAACAGCACTCACACGAATCCATTCATTCTGCAACTTTTGCACAACACCAAGTGCTTCTAGTTCATGGAGAAATTCATTAACTTCCTTGTCCGTGCAACGCAGAGATCTAAAATTTGAAAATCTGATTAGTAAATTTATTTATGAAACAACAAGATAAAACATAAGTATACGGTTAATGGAGAAATGTTTTACCAAACGTGAGATAATGTTAATTCTTTTAACTCCTTTATCTCGAATAACACATAGATAATCTTATATTTATAATTTTAAGGGACTCGGCGAGAATGCAATAATCTAAAAAGATGGGACTATTAAAAAATTGAACTACTTTTAAAATATCGTCCATAACTTACTCCGCAATAATATCCACAGATAAGCCATTTGGATATGCATGTTCCAGAACTTCTTGTACGTGAGCTATGGTAACGTTCTCAACTTCCGAACCAGAATCTAGGATGAAATTTAATGAAACGGAACGGCAATAATTGATTTTGACCTAACATGAATCTGCTGACAAAAAAGATAACTTACTACTTGATGATCAATCAAAATATAAAAACATTTTAAAGAATCGAGAAGATTGCCTAAACAAATATTTACCAATAATTTGTTAGTAAAAAAAGAAAACTCTCAATAAACAAACTTTTTAATATATTTCCAAACTATTTTGCATGAAACCCTTATGCATTATAACCTACCATACTGCTTAGGATCAGGCATCTGATATGTTTCATTTTCTTTCGCAAATTGCATATCAATTTCGATCTCTCGCAATGCACCGTAATCGTTTTGCATAAGCTTCAAAATTCGTTTCAGAAATGTCACATAATCTAAAATCTACTTCGAATCGATTTATTTTTTTTCAAAACATCAAAATGAAGCTCTCGATTTTCGATTTTATTGGTCATATCTAGCAAAAGTGGTCCGAACCGCGAGATTATTTCGAAGTTTTAATAGCAGTGCTATTTATTCAGATGACGCTACAACAGTATTTATATAAAGTTATAGTCTCCATTTCTTTTTAAAAAGTAAAATTACCTCTTGGAAAAATAGCAACAAGATCCCGGAAGAACTGCTGAGCTATAGCATGCTTGTCAGCACTTTCGGTATCTTCGAAGAATCGGAAACGAAAGCAGCGGTTTTCCTGAAAAAGAGTTTCTTCCATTTTAAAACAATTAGAGATTTAGAGATCTTTACGTTACCATAAACAGAAATATATTTCCTTATTAATGCAAAAATTTCATATATACAAAAAGGCAGAGAAAAATAATTATAATTTTAAGAATTCGGCATAATTCGGTACAGCTTACATTGTACCACGATTTTTTTTTAATTTCCAAAGCAAAGAAAAAGGTACTAAAATGAAAACATTCATACATTTAAATGTAAGTTAAAAAAGCTAAATAAATTAAAGAAAGCATGCATATAAAGAAATGAATCAGAAATCTAAAAACAAAAAACAATTGCTATTTGGAACCAAAAACTAATAATAATAAAAACTAATAAAAATAAAAACTAATAAAAAACTAATAATAGTCAATAAGTAATAACCATTTATAACATATGAAACTTAACCTGTTTCTTCATATCTCCATCTCGCAGCCATACAGAAAAATTGAGCGCTACATCACATTTTAAGTCTAAAATATAAATAATTAAGCTCCTCCGACCATACAAGAAGCTGTAAAAGTGAGACTATAATGCTCAGTGGTCTTTCTTCCACATTATGTATAAGTTAAGTAACAAAAAATTAGACAAACTTGGTTTTCCATCGGTAAGCCTATTGATAACAATGCCAGTGTGTTCTCCACCTGCAACATGCAGTATTCGATTGTTTTCAACATCGACGTTCCTGAAAATTTTCAAAAATTCAATTAAGATCAAAACATCTCATACAAAACATAAAACAGCATAAATCAAGAAGATATAAGCGTAAGACAACAAATGCAATGGAAAGTGCACCTTTTAGAAAAAATTTGAGACAGATAAATAAGCACTAAAGCATTTTTTTCCTTTTTTTCTTAATATTCGCTATTTTCCATCATTATATTATACGTGCCATCATTTAGATAGCTATGTTTCAACAGAAGGCTCCAAAATTCTCAGATTTAAAAGACGTAGTTAAGGAGATAATCACTAAGTTTTCTATTTTTGAAGAACATGGGAAACATTTACACTTCCCAATGGATGACGTATCGTCATTCCGTCTTCTTCTCTTATTCAAATGATAAGAAAAACTGCCAATTCTTTTTTTTCATGTTTATGGAAGTCTTTTCCCCTAATGACTGAATAAAACAATACTCTTTCCATTTCACCTATAAATGGAAAAAAAATAATCTTATTTTTCGATCCGTGTAAAGCTTAGTGCATAGTCCAACAATGTAGTAATATCTTTCTTTCTTTACTCATAAAAATGAAAAAAGAAATTACTGCGAGGTGTTTTTCAGAGATAAACCTTCTCATTCCCTAATTTCAGGAAGGGACAAAGTCGGAAATTTTCCTATCAAAAACTCAAGTGAAAAAGTGAATAGTGAATAATATAGGTAATTATCACTTGAAGCTGATCATTTGACAATCGCTTGAAGCTCGACCAGACTAGTTTTCATATTATGCTTATCTTCACCTCATTCTCATCAGATCAGAGGTTTTAATACAGCTCCGAAAACTTTCCTATTATTTCATTAACTAGAAATTTTATTTTTTAACTCGTCTTATATTTTCCTTTTTTCAGCATCAATATAAGAATACTTACCGTGAAATAAGCACCACATTATGTTCTGGACCTTGTACAAGCGGTGAAAGTACCACAAGTCCACCGGAATGCGGTACTTTCGTTGCCACCATTTTTCGAAATAATCGCCACCGTGAACCAAAAAAGCTTCTCTCACGTACTGCAACACTTCTGGAAAGTGATCTGAAAAATGACGGGAGAAGGAGTCTGGTTTATCGACGCATACATTTCCTGAGTCCTGTTCTATAATCCAGCTATATTTAAGTTCAAATGCATCTGTTCGAATGAACCCACACCTAAAGTTCATAGTTAGTTTGAACTCCACTTGATGTGGCTAGTTCAGGTATCAAATATTCTAAAACACTAAGAAATATTGCTCATGATATTAAACGGCAATAAAAATCATCCGAACGGGTGAAATTATAACCAAAAAAATACGAACTAAATCCGAAAAATGAAGTGAAAAAAGGCTGGGGCCCATGCTCCCACTTGTTTTACTTCCTGAGCTATCTCGAATTACTAGGTTACTTCCGCAACATATGCTTTTAAAAATTATGCTTGAAATCTTTCTAAGTCGGACAATTTTATTCTTCAGTCAAGTAAGAATACATCCGAAGTAAGCTAAAGCTATGCATAATTTCTCTCGGGGAAAACTTGAGCCTGAGTGGAATTTCGAACCAACTCCAATTCTGAAGCAAAATTGACCTGATCGCTGATGCAAGTAAAGAGGTCACATACCGCATACACGACTAGTTGCTACTTCATTCAGTGTTAACAAATTTTAAGCAAAAGTTATTGAATCGGCACTTAATTTAAACTGAACTTCAGAAAACAAAAAATATTTAAGAATCGTTAATGAAAAACAGCAATTACTGCTAACAAAAAAGAAACCTCCGCAAAAATTGTGACAGCGATTGTACTCTGTTACAAAACCAACCAGTTTTATGGAATAAAAAAAGAGAGATGAATCATATAGACAGACGAGTAAAGACTTCATTAAGTAAGAATAATCATAAATAAAGTGGTTTATAAATTCATGCAAATTTTATCTAGATTCAGTGTAATCCATTTATTTCATGTTCTATAATTTAGATGTGTACTTGAGTGTTCTTATCTCTGTTAACAGCTATGTCTTGGCATGTTTGTCAAAAGTTTAGGAATACGTGAGCGTTAAATCTTTTTCCTGAAGCTTTATCAGGAAAATGGGAACATCTTTGTAATTAAAAGTATTCCTAAACTTTTGAATTTCTCTTAGCAAGCAAAAACACTAACGATCCTCATTTTGCAATATATATATAAATCAAAAGAAAAATCTTTAATGTCAAATAAATGAAACGAAGCGATATGTTTTATAAATGAATCTGAGAAGGATTAGAACTTGAAAATGGAATACAATTAAATCTGACAAAAAAAGAAGGAAATTAGAAATAATTTGTTGTTTATATTCCAAGTGATAGCACTAACACCCCTTTCATGCAGTAGAATTTGAATCGAAATTTACCTAATAGAAATCAAAAGCTTTCTACGAAGAGTAGAATTCGAAGTTTAATGAAGTATTTCATGATATGTGCTTATTGTGGACATTTATACTTTCCCACTCATAAATTAAATTCTGCTAAATGGAATTGTAAAACAAAACACATTTAATATGTTACTCCTTCATCTATTCTTCTGAACATTTTAAAATTTTCATTGGAACCAGCCTCCTCCCCCCTTTCCCTTCATTATTTCTTTTTCCTGAAAAAACGAAAAAATTCCTTAACAAAAAAGAAGTCTGACAAATGTCTAAGAGGAAGAAGAGATCAATATTATCATCATCATTAACGGTTAAACGATTGTACCAATTTGAAGGTTACTGTATGAAATAAATGAATGATGAAAGAGAGGGTTCCAGACGATTTCAAATTTCATGAATGATTGATACCATTCCTCCAAACTCTTTTATTCATTCACTAATCACAAGGTATGCACTATTACATCGCGATATCACTCATTATCATTTAATTTTAAAAATAGCAATGTCGGAAGTGCAATTGTTAAATAATCTTTTTTTTTATAGATCTTATCATATTTGAAGGATAAGATCTTTTTAATGAATAATGGAACGATGGAACATTTAAAAGTGTCGGTACCCGAAATAACTTTATAATATAAAAATATTTACATAATCAAAGTACTGTTCGTAAAATTTATGTTATAGAAATTTTTCCTCTCNGATAAGATCTTTTTAATGAATAATGGAACGATGGAACATTTAAAAGTGTCGGTACCCGAAATAACTTTATAATATAAAAATATTTACATAATCAAAGTACTGTTCGTAAAATTTATGTTATAGAAATTTTTCCTCTCAAATATTCGCAGTGAAATGATTTGTTTAATATCTCAATTCATTATTCTAAAGAATTATATAAATGATTTACATGAAATAGTTCCCTTTTTATCATCGATTTTATCTATTTATTGTATGCTCAAAAAATTCTTGTGTTTGAATAATCAAAGTAGCTCTACTGTGGAAAATTCTTTTATCGTTTAGCCAATTCATACCATAAAGATTACTCATCAATGTTTCTCAAATCAAGTTCATTTAGTTTGCTTTGTATCTAAAGGATACATTAAAATACTTTTTTCGCCAGTAATTGAAAATATTAACTACCTTTGATTACATAGCTCTCTTCGTCTTCATAAAGACATTAAATAATGCGGCTCAATTTAGTGGGAACATTGTCATAATTTACACCAGAAATACATGATCGGTTCTTACCAGCATACTACAAAATAGATTGTAGTATGCTGGTAAGAGCCGATCATGTAGTATGCGATTGACTCTGCCTGATATTCTCTGATATTATTTTATAACATCAGGAAGAATAAATTCATCTTCCCCAAGAATAAACCTCTCTAACAATCTTTGTCTGCGAGACAACAAACTTCTCAAATCAAAAGCTTCACAAGAAGAAGTGTCCCATTGTCCATTTTTACTATTATTATTACTCTTTAATCGCCGAATCATTCTAGTTATCAGTATAATGCCTTCAAGACTGCAGAGATGCAGTCCATTACGATCATCCTCATGTTCAGAAGATAAACGCGTCCTATCTTTGCAAGACTGTGAAAATAATTCTAATTATTGGAAGATGAAAGAATAAAATGTTACCCTGAAGAAGGATCACCGATGATCAAATAAGCAAAGATTAAAAATAATTTCTTCCTAAAGCTCATATCAAATTGCGCGGCGTTAGGATAGGAAAAAACACTTCAACATAGAGCTACAGCTTGTGTAAAGAAAAGATTTAAAGACAATCTCGATATTTCGGAAGGAAAAATCAGTGGAGAGATAATCAGATCACCATACTAGTAAAATATTATATCTAAGTGATGTAGTTCGGAATTCCTCCCACATGAAGCTTTTTTCCAATCATTTCATCTATTCTCTTCGGATGGCAGTTCACATATGACTAATAATGATTCATTCATTAAATTTTCTCATTTAAAGATGAAATCAATAATTAGTAAATGATGAAAAGTTTTTTATTGATGAGCTTTAAATTTTATTTTTTTGAAAATAGTTCTATGAGAAAAGAGTTAGATAGAAAGGTTACTCCTGAAATAGGACAAGAAAAGTGCTTTGATGAAAATGTTTTGAATAAAATAAAAGTCTCAGATAAAAGACTAATTTGTTACTTGATGCAGTTATATGCTTGAATAACTTCAGCTTTTCGCATATGGGATATTTTATAATTTGAAAAAACAAAAGAAATTAATAGGGGGAATGTCAAGAATCGTACATTTGAAAGATTTGGAACGTTCATTTTGGAAAAGTACGCTTATCTTCTGTTAGGCAATTTTCAAAAATTTAAAATACGAAAGCAAATTTCTCTAGAATAGGGAGCATTTAAAAATTGTCGCGGATAGTTTCCTTATTTGTTTTAGAAAAAGGTAAAAGTATAATTGTTAATACTTTAGAAAAGTTCATAGAACTATATGGATCGTTATCATTCGATTTTCCCATCATCTTTAAATGAAAATAGTTAAAATGAATGAATTAATCAGAACAGAAGTGGGAAATAAATTTGATAATTAAAGATACAATATTATCAGATGTTAATTGTTGCCGGAAACATCAATGATTTAATCTTAACTGAGCTAACCTTTTCCCCTATAATTACTGACCTTCCGATCACTATCGAATTATTTACATGAGATAACAGATGTATGTTAAACTTCCCATCTTCACCGTATAATGCCATTTCAGCTAATACATTCATCTGTTTTACACTAACTTCCACATTCGCTTACAGTCTCTCAAAATAAGAAAAAAAGATCGATATTACAGCAATACAAATTTTTATTGATTCATCGAAACTGAAAGTGAAGTTAATTGAAAATTGAATTCGAAATGGAAATGAATCAAAAGTGACATATTCATGCCAATTGAACATATCACTGATTAATTACATCGTGGAGAAAGAGTGCCTATGCATTTTTCAAAGTGACTTCTTCAAATTCAAATTTCAATTTTATTATGCTTACAATGAAATAATTAGTGGATGAAGTTAATGAGATATCTTAATTGCCAAATTGTTTAGAATAACTTGACAAGTTGGCAACTTAATTAATTACAATGGATTAAATTCCGAAATTTAACAGGGGAAGACAAACACAGAGATGTATTTCTGGAAATTTTCTGCAACAAAAATTTAGAAATAATATGAACTAATTACAGTTCTTTTTTACTAAATCAAATGAAAGTAATTTCGAAATTATTTATTTAAAATTGGACAATATGTCAAAGGGAAAATAGAAAAAGTTAATGTGATAGTTGATGAAAAGAACGTAAAATATAATAATATAATCAGACTTACAACAAAAGTAAAAAGATGTAAGTAAAGAGGAAATTGATTGAATCATAGATAGTTGAACTGATCGAATGATCGAAACAATTTCAGACATTTTCAACTAAAATGAAAAATCAATATTGAAAAAGATAGAGGATATATATACATATATATATATATATATATACATGATAATTTATTACTTAGCACGAATTAATAACTTTTTAAAATGTTTGAGAAGAAGACTGAAGGCATTTTTGAAAAAGTGAAATAAACAGATGGCATCAAAAAGATCGAAAAAATAGAATGAATTTCTTTTCTCTTCAAAATATAATAATCATTTCAAAACATTTAATCTTATCTTCCACAGGCATAGTATGATTTTTTTGATTTCTTCCAGTGAAAATGTTATAAGGAATTTGAAATTTAAACTAAAAACATATTGAATCAAAAATATTTAAATCCTACTTACGCTTCATTCCCTTGATGTCAGTGAACAGTGTATTCATACAGGTGTAAAAATATAAAAGCGGAAATGCATCTCATCATTTTACCTTTCCTCGTATATAGAAGGAAATGCCGACAAATTAGAAAGGGAACACCTGTCGAGAAAAGAAAGAAAATGATGAATTTGAGAAATTGGAAAGGTGAAGAGAGAGAAAGAATAATGTCATGATAGTGATATACGAAGTCCTATTTCCGTCTTTAGTATTAATTTTCGGTATCCCACATTGTTTGTATAGCATGGCCATGCATTCAGCATTTTCCACTGCGACTTAGAAACTGCAAATTGCAGAGTACATAAACGGAACTCCTGCAAATCTTTAATTTGGATAACCGCTATGTTATCAAAGAAATTGTCGAAATTTATCATGTGAAAAGCCGAATGAGATTATTACCTTGTGTTACTCTATTAAAGTTGTCAAGCTATGAAGTCAAATGTTCCATAAAAGTTAATGCATCCGTGTCATTATAAAGAAGGATCAAAACAAACATCATAAAGAGGTCAAACGAACAAGAAAATTTCACCCATTTTCACTGTAAAGTTTTTCGAACGCTCAAAAACTTAACTAAATGAAGAATACAAAATCAATTTAATTTGTTTGAATAAGGAAGGTAAAGGAAAAACTCCAATATGATATGGAAATTGGCTCAATTTTTGAATCGGAAACAAATATAATAGTTATGTATTGGAGAAGTGTAAGATAAATACAGTTCAAAACAGTAGAAGAACCATCAAAACGAAACCTAATACTTCCATCAGAACAGAATCTTTCAAAAGATTTCAAACGATTCTAGGCTTTTCTAAATAGAACTGTGATTACTTGACAAATCAATATGATAAAAGAAAGTAACAGAAACGAAGAGAAATTCCTCGTAAAAAGTGAACAAAAAGAATTTAATACTATTTCACAGCCGTAGTACTCGATTTTTGCTTTCTCTGAATAAGGCTAAAAATTCACTGTCTAGCGGGAGGTTGTGAAATAAAGAAAGAAACATGTAGAGAGACCGAAATTGGGATTGGTTACAGAATTTATATTTTCAGTTTTTGCAATCGATCAGCTAAATAAAACTTCTCGTAAGGAAATTTTTGTAATATGATGAAGCAAAAGAACATTGGCGCATTTATTATTCCAGTGGAAGAAATGAGGCGGAACACGCACACATACACAATAAAAATTAGCCATTGCTTTCACAACTACTATTTACTTATTTTACATGACGAATATGAAAAAAGCAATTATCACCGCTGTGCTATGAATGTTTTTCCATAAAACATCGTATATCTCGTTTCTTATAAATTTAAATATCGTAAATAATTTAATAAGGATATCTAAACTGAACGAGCAAATATCATCAATCCCTGGACTGGAAGATGTATCGAAATGCAGAGGCGCAAATGGTAATTAAGGACATGCCTGACGTGATCAAACAATACTGACAAGGTAAAGAAACACTACAAATAGACATCAGAATGAGGTGAATAACTTCAATTTCCCTTGCATAAAGCCAATCTCAACTTCATATCCAAAGATTGAGTTTGCAATCCTTTACCATACGTATTATGTGAACTTGTTAACCAAGACTAAGGCATCAACATTTCCAGTCAATGCAAGCACGTAATTGAACTGACCAATACTGCCGCAATATCTCTAAATCAAGAACTAGCGTTCATTTATAATTAAGCATGTAATGCTAGAAATCTTGAGGCATTTATTGAATCTAGCTATCTTCTAATCATTACCAAACAATAACTTTGAACCTGTTAGGGAACAATATTTTAAGAACAGCACTATTGTTCGGTGATCAAATGTTACAAAATAACAATATTTGTACAAAACAGGGCAACGTAAGCAGTGAACTGCTAAATAGTCTAGTAGAGGGATTATAGAAGAAATTAAAGAACAAAATCACATCCAAGACTTGCGAAAATAAAGTAAAAAATCTTCAAGTTAAAAAAATAAATTGAATACCTAGCAAAGACCATCACTAACTCGCGACAACTATGTTTTATTACACAGTGCCTTGATTAATCGGTATGCAAAACGAATTAACGAACTTTAAGTACTACTAAAATTGTAAACAATGTTTTTGCCAAAAGTTATTACACAAACGATGATATGAAAGAATGTTTAGTTTTTCGATCATGAAGTGCGAATTAAGACTGGCAAGGAAGAGAATGGAATAAGTGGAGTTGATGAATTAAGAGCTGAGGCGATAGTATAACATTCCAAAGCTTCTTCAAAACGCCCATTTTCCGACAAGATCATCCCAAGAGCTTGCCATGAATCATTGTGCAGTGGGTCAATCTGCACAACATCCCTGAAGAAAACGCAAATTTCAGATCGTCCAAATGAAAAAAGATATAATGATGTAAAAATATACAATACAAATAAAGGTTTCAGTACAAATGATCACAATGAAATTATTCGACCCAAAACTGATCGGATGGCGAATAGAGTAACTTTTTCATTATTTTGCAAAAATTTATTAATTCAGGGCTAATTTGATTTTAAAAATACGAAAAAAATTGTAAGATCATAAAGATTTCATTGAACAAATAAATGTTCAGCTTATTTTATTTAAAAAAGCTACAGTGGTCAGTTCAGAAAAATTTCTATTCCTTTTTATTAAAAATAGAGTTCACATAACCTCTGATCACTTCAAATAACAATACCCTTAGTGGGTTATTATCAATTTTACTAATTCTGAATTAATTTGATTTTAATAGCACTTCAAATAATAATACACTATTTACTGACCTTAACATTTTCTCAGCCATAGGAATATTTCCCTCCAGCCTATAAATACGAGCTAAATGCCGCAATGACGACACATGAGAAGGTGCTATTGCAAGTGCCCCCAACAGAGAAACCTTTGCCTCACTTCGTAAACGCTTACATTTCGCGGTATTCTCACACTTGGCTGCTCGAGCTGCTAGTAAACGGCCCTGAAACAGAAACTGTTAGTAACAACTTCGTTGAAACATAAAAAACAACAACAGAGAAAGACTGCCATGTGCATAAACTTTGCTCTAATTTTTCTACTAAAACAATAAATAAATATAACTAAATACAAAGAAAAGAGTAAAGTCATATTATAGAAAAATGAGAATTCATATAATGCACAAGATGATTGCATTCGAAGACTGAAGTTATAGATCGAAACCTTGATATAGAGTGCCTGATGTGAACTTGGGTATAAAATAGATGCCTCCTCAATGCACGGTTGCACATCTTCCACACGGTCGAGATCAAGAAAAAGTTCAGCAAGTTCCAGCCAAATATTTGCCTTGAATGAATAAAAAGCATGCTCACCCACAATTTGTGAGATGAATATAGAATAGTAAAAACTGCAAAATTTTGATGGAAAAAAACAAAACGAAAAAAAAGCAAAATTCAAGAAAATGATTCCGACCAGAATAGACAAGAAACAGTAGAGGACTAATGAAGGAAAACAGATACCTTCATTATGAAATGTGTTTCGACGGTTCGTGATTGTCTCGAGCATAGTGAAACAGTCGAAGTTCCATAATCGGATGTTCCTTGAGTTGTATATACAGATCCGCTATCTAAAATGATGAATTATAAAACAAGGTAAATACATGAAAATTTCATGGATCTGCAGTACTTTCAGTGCAGAGAAAAGTGATTCATATAAGGATGATCAGTTGGAATTATATTGGGGAGTTTCTAGAAATCCATAAGAAAAAATGCCTTGTAATACATGCTACTTGCAATTTCAAGCATTAGTATCATGTATTACAAGCATTCTATCTCTCTTATATTTTACATTTTAATGAAAAAAGACTCACCGGCAGCATCGCCAGTCCCAATACTAGTAGACATGCTTGCAAGTGCAGAAGATGATAAAATACCCAATGAAGCAGCAGCAATAAATGGTACTGTGGTTACAGCATCGCGACTGCTCACTGAACGCAATAAATTTTCATCCCGTCCATTTTTTTGGTTTTCTTCGCTGCCTGAAATGAAGATTGATTTCGTTCAACACTCTAAACTTAGTACATTTAAAGTTAGCGGATTTTGGCAAAGATTTCAGCAACCGATACTAATCGGTGATGACATCCAATAAAAATGCAGAAATGCTATTAATCCCAAGATTTCTGCATTTCTAGCATTTTTGAAAAATGATACATCTACGATACATATATTTGCGAACTACGAAGAAAGTAAAAATTTTAAAACAAAATATAACGGTACCAGTTCGTGGAATGTATGCATTGGGTTCTTCGTAGAGATTTGTCTCTCGACTTTTCCAAAAATATAACAAGTGCTGTGATGATGCTAAGGCTTCATCAACACGACCTATTTAGAAAATAAATAACAAATTTGTAATTCTCCACAGTGACATATGTAATGTAGTGTTTAATCTTGTAAAGATAACTGTTATATTTTTAAATGAATAACCGCATGATAGGAAAATACAATATCTAATAAATCGTCAGCTACGTTTAGAAAAATAATAACAAAAACAATTAAAGGAAATACATTAGATATTAGATAAGATCAAATGAAAGCAGCAGTAATTTTTTACATTTTTTTAGAAAGCTAAAATTTACCGAATTTGACTTCAAGCATTAATTTAAGCACAATAAGTGAATAATTGGTCGGAAAACTTTCCAAAGCATCGACGATCAATTCGAGTGCTGCTTTGTAATCTTTCTGGGCAGTAAAAATTAGCGCAAGAAGCATTATAGCGGGAGGCATTTCCGGATTCAATTCCAGAGTTCTTTCACACCAATCACGGGCTACTTGTAAATCGCGGGCTGAAAAGCATTTTCAAAATTGAAAGAAGAAGGCAAAGTTCAAATGCTAGGTTATGTCTGATCAAGGATAAATCGTGAATTCTTTCGATAAAAGCACAATATAATTGACCCCCCTTTATGACAATAAGCCTTCATCTTAAAAATCAATTATTAAATTCTCTCTTCCTTTTTTACAATTGAACAACTGAATATAATAGATTGAAAATTTAAAGCACTTTAGCCAACAAATATTTCAAAACTTTTTTTAAGAATGATATTCCTTACCGATAGCATGCTGCCGGGCACAGCAATAGTGAATTATATCATCATGAGGATCCACTGCCGCAGCATTTTCAAATAATTTTATCACTTCCAATCGCATTTCATTTCGATTGTTGTACCGAACTACCGTTTCTGCTTTCAAGCTTCAAAATAGCTCGTTCATTTTAGATGGCAAAATTATAGAATCATATATCCAAATTATTTAACAGTAATAGACCACTTTTTGCAGGGTCACTGAGCAGTATATTTCTGTACAATTGATAACCTCTTGGTTATTGCTAAATAATGTTTGGTGATGGATTTTTATTCTTGAAAATCTTGATTCTACCCCCACCATAAACCTCTTTCCACCAAAATTTGTTAAAACATTTAAGCAAATAACGGATTCTAATCGTTTACAACCTCATTAAACATACATAAATGAATAAGTGTTAGATTTTAATTGCTGATCCATACCTCAATGCAATAGCTTTTAATAGCAAACACCGTCCAGAAAGCCAATTTCCTTCGCATAATTCGATAGCTTTTTCAGCATGAGTTATAGCTTAAACACAAAGCATATAAACATGCTCGGGTCATTCAAATGTACTTGTTTGAAAGGCACTAAATTATAGGTAACAGCTTTTCTCAAAGAACATTTCTCTACACGTTTGACTTAGGGAAAATTCATGCACAATAAAGTTCAGCATATTTCAAACTAGCTGATGAGGAAGAAAATGATTTTTTAATCTTCGCGAACTTTTATAAAATGAACATAATTCAAAGATTTCTTTATAAAACAATTTTCTTACTCTCTTTTACCTTCATCATATTGCCCAAGATGCTCAAGTGCAATGCTAGCAGCAAAAATATGCTGTGCAAGTGCACTATCATCATACTGCTCGATAGCCAAACATTGTGACAAGATCTTTGAAGCTCTCACATATCTTCCATGGCAAAGTAAGGTCAAGGCGAATTGGAACCTGGAGAAATGAACAGAATTCCTGAGATAACTGAAAATATCTAGAAGAATGTTAAAAGTTTTCAAAAAAAGATCAATGTACCTACCATAAATATTTGTCTTCGTTTGCAAATTTCATTGCTTTTTCATGAATACTTGATAAAAGTTCGTACTGTCGTAGAGCCGATAATACCTAAATTAATATTTCAAGTTGCTGCAGTATTTTTAGAAATGCTTGCAACAGTTTGTTAGCAAATCAACGGTTGCTTGAGGAGGAATGTCGTTGTTTGAAATGCAGATTTTCATTTTGCGTTTTATCATAAAGCATTGAAGAGATTTTTTGCCAACTACAACAATTAGAATGGAAAGTACAAAATCAAACCAAAGTGAGTAAATTGTACACTGATTTAGCTACGTGGAGTGAATTTTGACGGCTGGCTGCCAACTCTTCGGCTCGATTCAATACAACGTCTTTCGTCGCTAAAACCTAAAATAAAACAATAACAATCCATTACTATTTATATATTCCTTGCGATATACAAATTAGAAACAATCATTTATTACCTCGCTAATTAATAATAGCAACAAAATTTCTTCAATCCTCGAAGCGGGTGAGAAATAACTCCTATGTGATCCAGTATAAAATCTGCAAAAATGCCAAGCTTCGACTATTTTAAACAAAAAGGAAATGTTCTATAAATAATCCAGCATAGCTAACTGAAACAAGAGATATGAGCGGAATTATGCGACCATTTCATTAAGATGATAATGTTATACCACATGTCCCACATGGAACACAGGTGTAATGAGCTGAATTCTAAGAAAATGTTTCCACCTTAAATCACATCATTTTTTATCAAAAAGTAGTCAGTATTGTTGATGATATTTTCCATTTCTGCTCAATCAAACACTTGAGTAAATGACTTATTAGAAAACCTTAGATTTTGTGATTTTGTGCTAACAGACTGCGACTCCATATAGCCAGAATCCGGCATACCTCTGATTAACACTTCTGCTAACTGTCGACTTAATCTGAAAGTCTGCTCAACCAAAGATGGAAAATTGAAACATATACGACAACATAGAAAAATAGCTTTCCGTCTCCAACTCTTCTTTGAGCTTTTACGAACAAATTTCACCAGCTTTTACAGTTGAAAGATAGAATGAAAGTTCACACACCTTTGTTGTAATTTTTCGCCTACCACTTTGTCACCTAATGATGTCATAATCCGGCGGTACCATTCAACTCCTTCATCATCCCATGGTCTATCAATTAAATTATGTCTTAAACGCAACAACGGCACTCTTTCCAGTGTTGTTTCCAACAGTTCTCCTATAAAATTTTTTGAATGCAAAATATATTTGTAATAGCATTATAGTTCTGTTAGGGTCATACAGCAATTAAATAACCTTACAGCTTCTCATAATTTATTTATTGCAATGAGAAAACGAAGATAAAACGATAAAAAAGTAATAAGGACATTTTACCCATCCTATCAACATGTTGCTTTCCATTTGTTCCATTGGCACTTGACGAGAACATACCGCTTCCTAAATCAGTCAGCAAAATTAATAATAAAAACGGTTCTAATTCACCAATTTGTGAATGTAGGGATAAACATTAACTGCTCTGCAAATTTATTGACTTTTCGAGTTCCTGAATATATGATATTGCAAGTTCGGCTGACTTTTCAAAACAGAAAAGTGCCCTCATCTGAGATTTGTCCAAATCTGGCTTCTTCAAATGCTTCATCGTTGACTCTATGGAAAATCCTTAAAAATCATAACTGAACGAACTTTATTTACAATTAAAAGTAATACGTGCTTTTCAAATATGGTGGTCAAGATGTTGTAAACATCCGAAATATTTGATAGATTTGCTTTTTGTTATAAAATCTCCGAATGAATAAGGGATCTCCATATGAATTTCTGTTTTCCTTATTATCTCTTCAGTAAAAGTATAAATTTTCAAACCGTGTTATCCAAAATTGTAGGATCTTTACCGATTCCCGCAGAAATTTCATTGCTTAAAAAAATCAACCTTTTATAGCATAAGCTTCGGCAACTAAGCGCAGATCACGCAGTGATTCAAATGGCGTATCGCCAAATTCCAATCGAGAATTTTCAATGTCTTGCATCGCTTGTTCATACTCAGCGCTGCAAAAAAGTACTCGTGCTCTGACGAATATAAATTCAGTAATTCAATTAAAAAAATTTTTCCTAAAAACACTTCCTGTCTGGTACTGATATTAACAAAAGTGTCAGAGTATTGCTTGGCGAAAGTGAACTTCAGAAAAAATAATGTTGCATTACATTCTCCTTAGATTTATTTATTACGCCGTCGAAAATCCGAAAAATAATTTCACATCTAATTTCAGCAGAAATAACAAAGAATACCAATAATAATGTAATTTTGCAAGGAGCAAATTCGCTTCTAAATAAATTGTCGACTTTTCGGCCACTGATGATTCCAATGTATTATATAAAAGTTTGGCTGCTTTTTCCAAATGTTTCTTGTTTTCCGCTTTCGATTCCAGAAGTTCTGAAAGAAGACGCTTTTTAATCTTAAATCAAAGTAGAAAAACTTAAAATGTCATCCAATCAACTTATAACACTTCTGGCAAGAAAGAGTTATCGGAATATAGGAGTGACTGCTGTTGACACCGTATAGGGTTATATTGCTGCAGCAATGAATGTCAATTTTTTTTCTTCAATTTCAACTTTCCTCAATTTTCAAAATATATTTACCTGAGCTTTGGTCGATAAACGATTCGATGATAAATTCCGCTTGCAATAAATCTCCGTATTGTTGCATGCCGCTATTTTTGGAACGCACAGAAAATAACACATCGCCTAATCTTTTCCAATTACACTCAGAACGACATTTGTCCACTTCCGCCTCTAATCTGCTTCCTTTCAGCTTCGAGCTCATCAGTTCTGTAACGATCCTTAGTCATATAGATACCGTTGACTCCTATCACTATCCTCATGAAAGGATAAAAGTTTGGGAGTCATTGCGAGAATAAGGTGCGCTTGACTGTGCTTGATATTTTATTCTACCGTTTGACTAAGGAGACATTCATCGCGTAGAGTTGGATGATAACTTGTGGAAAGCTTTTAGAAATGTAGTGCGTATTATGCGATAATTTTTATCCCTAAAGAAGAAGAGTTCTAGGCTCAGACACACACATTATCCCGAAAGAAGAAGAGTTCTAGGCTCAGACACACTCCTGAGTGCATGTTTTCGTTTCAAGAGCACTTGTTTCAAGTGTAGTGCGTATTATGCGGTAATTTTTTTGTTCAAATTAATTTGAATTAAGCAGAGGTGGAAGGACGAAGGTTTACGAGAACAATGGCTTAGTTCACTGACGGAAACTCAGGAGTGCCTCGAATAAACCGTCAACGGTCATATGCTGGATTACATCTATTCACGAATGAATGATGATATTAACAATAATAGTAACAAATGATAATATAGTAATAATGAAAATCAATAAAAATAAATAACTATAAATATTAATAGTAAATAATTTTTTCCAATTGACTGTAAAAAAATTAACCTTCAGATTTGTGTTGTGAATGCATCATGCGCTAATCATTCAAAGTAAGCGCTGCAGTGAGTTTCTCTATCCAATTTGGCGAAGTTGATAAAAGGAAATGGCTAATGAAGAGATTTTTCACCCACTTGAAAAACTTATTTTCCATCACCTGAAATGTTTGAATACTTGTTTTTCGGTAATATGCTTATTTCAGGCAGAAGTTGCTATTAAGTTGAAAATTAAAACATAATACTACTTGTTACTATTATTAGCATTAAAATATTATTTAACAGACTTCATACTAACAACAATTTAGTAGCATACAATTATGTAATATTCTTTATTTATCGAATGAATTGGAATTATATTTGGTATCGGTGAAGTTCGCGATAACATAAAATATTTCAGATGTGAAAAAAAAGTGCTAATTCCAAAAAGCTTGAATTAAGAAATATTTACTTTGAAAATATGAGATAATAACAAAGCTGTTATTGATTCATTGAGCGATGCAGCTATTTGTTTTATCTCTCTCTTTATTTTGTCATCGAAATGAATGAAGTTTTGTCATTAGATGATGAAGTAATATTGCGAAGCTTACTTAATGATGTTAATAGATTTCTTGAAGAATGTTTCATACTTGATGAGAGTGTAACTTTTCTTCACTAACAACATCTGAGAAAAAACAACGCGTAATTACCGCATATTAATAAGTGACAATTAGGAAAAACGTTGTACAAAGTAAAATTTTAGAATGATAACAAATTTATTATCAAATGCTTATTAGTTTACAAAATTTTGTTATTGAATAAAATTGGAAATAAAAGAGATAATGATTTATGAAGCTTCCAATAACTGATAAAATTTAACAGTTGTAAATTTTTTCAGGATAAGATATGAGCATAATCTAAATTAAAAATAGAAAATTCGGATATAGTTAGATTTTAAAGCAAAGTGAATAAATTTTTTCATGTTAAATATTCAACACTCTAATATATATTTGTTTAATATTTTTAATTTCAATATTTTTAGCTATAAGTCGAAAATATCCATTTCAACAAGCAAAAACATTTAACATCATATTTCAAACATCATCTAATTATCGTAATTACTTACGAGAATTTCTATTTCTCTCAACTTCTCTAATCATAAAGTGTCCTCACTTTACACGTTTTAAAAGATAGTGATATCGGATTACTAATCACAAAAATATAACGAAGATAATACATTATGTGATAAAATAAATAGAGTTAAAGTTCTTAAGCAATATCCATTAGTAACAAAAGTATAAAATTTCCTCCATTACCTTTCTCTTCCTCTTATATTTAGGTGATAGATTTTAGTATGTGAAACTTATCTGAACTAAATAGATATCTATTCTTGTCCATATCGGAATGCTAATAATGACAAGAATAGATAATTGAAATCTTAAAGATCCTTCAATATCTTCAAGCATTCATTCAGAATCTAATTTTCATCGTCATCAAAAATAAAGATTTGTAGAATATGAAATAAAATTTGGAGAGGAATAAATTGAAAATTTCTTGTCAAATGTGCTTTTTAATAGAAGAATTAAATATTGAACAAAATGATACACAAAATAATGAGCTTAATTAAGGAAGTAAAATTACAACAAGCAATATAAAAATAGAAGCGCGTGCATATGGCATATACAAACTGCACTATAAACAAACTTTCAATAAATGAAATGTTTTTTGATAGAAACGATTTCATTGAATAAACAATAAAGAAAACTTCATAAAAGGATTAAACAAAATATCCTTTAGTTTTTTTTTTCAACTAAATTAACAGGATTTCATAAAATTTTAAGTTTGAACTTATTTAATATTAGTTTGAAAATATTCAAACTATTTCAAGATAATCGGATATATGTCTAACTGTTGTTGAATAATTATCAATGAAATGTTTAATGGATAGAATGGAAGAATGATTATTTCTTAACTATTCATCTTGAAGAAGATAGAAAATGCAAAATTACTCTTAAATGAACTACAAGATCTTGGAGAGAATAGAAAATGCACAGCTATTCTTGAGTTCATTACTTTATCCATTCAGAAAACTGAAAGCTTGATTGAGTTTACTTCAATCCTGAAATTCAAAAAATATCAGTTTTTTCACTCATTCCTGAAATAAATCATTTTTTAAAGAAAAAAAAACTATTGAAGATTTAATAGTGAGCGAAAATATTAAATAAAACATTCCGAAAAACGTTTCTCACAATTCCCATTATTACTGATATGAATTTGAGATCCTATAAATCCTATCTTACTTTTCCAAAGTACTTCTATAGGAGTTTCCACAGTGTGGCAAAGCTTTCCTCAAAATAGATAAAACGCTCATTGAAAGAACAATTGAGAAAAGTTGAAATTCATAGAATTCAATTTGTTTTTCTTTTACATGCTTAAGAGTTCCAATATCCGACATTAATTTCCTCTTCTCTTTCATCAACACAGTCGCTGATGAATTGTTTGAAACCGGTAAATTTTCATGCATGTGGCCGGATTATGAAAAATGAATCCGGAAACTATTACTAATGCATTTTCCATTTCATACCATCCCATCGTCATATGAACAGTTTTAATCTTTCTTCAGATCAATTCTTGGAAATTATAACAATTATGCTAACCTCATATTGTCAAAATGAAACAACATGTTCATATTGCTGCAACTTCTCCACTCAAGTAAGCTAATTTCCCAGTGATTATTGGCTGCCAGTCTCAAAATAGATAATCATAACAGCTTAAAGCAAGAAATCCAATCATGTATCAAAAATAACTATAACTATTACTCCCATTTCTAACAACTTCCGTGATATTCATTAATAATAGAAAGGTTAGGCAGGACTTCTTTATCATTACTTCTTCGCATAATGGACAGTCTTCGCATAATGGACAAAATGAAACACAAACGGTGCTTTTAGAATACTACAATGGATAATCCGCTTTTTTCCGGATTTTTTTCTTTATTTATACAATCATGTTTATGTTTACACGCAGACAGTTCTTTCTTTTCATAAAGCGAATGCAGAAAATTAGTGAAATTATAATTATATTGACTTATCTTGCAATAACTCATTTAATTTCCTTAAATTTTTGAATTGAAGCTCATCATAATTTATACATAGTCTTAGTGTAAAATGTTGAATTGAATTTCACACAATTTGTTCTGTTAATTAATCATAATCATTGATAATGTCAAAAAGCCAAATACTCAAATTATTGGCTAAAATTATTGTTTACTTCGTACAGTGCTGATACCAAAAATTGGAAGAATTAAGAGTCCTTATTAAATTCTAGATTTACTTTTGAAAATTTTTGAAAATTCAGAAAATCTCACTCCAACTTCCCTAATTCTGCCTTATAGACTTTTCTTATCGAAAATTGATTGAATCAATATCCGAAAGAATGAATCACGATAAAGTAAGCAAATTAGCAATTTAAACACCACAGTTAATCAAACATTATCAGCAAAAGAAATTGCAGTAGATCATAACATAAGCACAAGACATGAACGAAAGAAGTGACAATAAATGCGCCTATGAATGATAATTTTGATAGTCTTGCAGTACACTATACACTCTGCAATTTTTGTGCATGCTGCCTTTCTACTACATTTTGCATTCTTATTATTTTAAACTTAACATGAAACCCCCTCTTCTCCTTATTTTTTTTATATTCTGAAAATATGCAGATTCATTAAATTACGTTACGTAGGGTCTCCATTTAGGAGATCAAGATCAAAATTAGAGTACTGTATTTTAACTATTATACGTTAAAATACATAATAGGCAAGACATCGAGGGATGGTATTTCCTATGATGACATTCTAAACCAACTTAATCATCACAACTCCAAAATTCTTATAAGTGTTACTTCACACAACTTTCCACTGAAAATTTCTCGTCAACGTTTGAAATATACTAAATATTCTTATCTTCCACAAAAAATAGCATTACTATAATGTGATAAAAAAGATCACAAAATCAAAAAATCACGAAATACACAAAGAACACAGAATTAGAAAGAAGACGAGATAAAAAACATTTCAATACAATCAGTAAATTTAGAAAAATAAAAACTATAATACAAACATGATCTAGCGAATCTGTTAACAGCTATATCGAGCCCTAAACGCTTTAAAAATGTGTTGGATGGTTATCTTGCTTTTCTGAGGTATTAGTAAGAGTGGTGTTAACAAATTCTAGTCGCTTAACCCATACAACCATTTACTTGATTCATTTCCACCTTACTCTCCTTCTCCAAATTACTTAGTTAAGACGATATTTTGCTGTCTTAAGAAGTATTTCGATGCAACTTTCAACAGCGCAAAAGTTTGGATAAAACAGATTCAACAGCAAGGCAGGCTTATTAATCAAGAAATTTGATAAAAATTCTATGCAATATTATATATGAGACTGATCTAGAGGTAGCAAACTACATCCAGCACTAAAGCGCCTCGAGAAAAGGAAAACGAGATGTTGCAAGTGTGTTTTTTTAAAGCTTCCAATATAACATTTAAATATATATATCCAAACATTTTCCTGAATATCCTTAATGATTCAGGAGTACGTCTCTACAGATGTTTTATGATTATAATCATACTGCAGCCTCAAAGTACCATAAGCAAGCCTTACGATATTTTAAATATACCCTTTCTTAGCTATGAAAAGTACCTTAATTTCAGAAATACATAAAAATAATAAATCCACAATCAAAGCATATCCTGTCCATATTCTTTTTCTTCATTACAACAAAAATTCACAAGCAGTGCAACCTGAGGCGCTTTTTGTATGTGGCAGCAAAAGATAATGATCAGTCAAGTGACAATTACTAATTCAAAGATCCGCGACATCCCGGTGCTCCGCATAGACAATCAATTTTGTCCTCTTCAATTGGGAACTTATAATCGTACGTTATTTCATCGCCTTTATTGATTGCCAACTTGCTATAAATTACGATGCGTTTTTCGCCATCTACTACAACAATTTTAGCATAACAGTTTGGTTGGCATGAATGATTTATGAATCGTGCCAAATTTCCCATTTGTGTAGCATCAATGACCTGCAAGATCATTTGTAAAAAATAAATCAAGTTTGGATCACAAGTATATCTAATAATGCTCCTTCTCACCATAACTCTCCTCACTGGTTTATGAATAGCACTACTCTCGATATCGAAAACAATACCGATAGCAAAACAATAAATGTGCAGAATGCACGCAGCAATAAACAACTGCTTTGTTAATATCATAATCAGACTTATGCTCGATTTCATATAATAACATTATATGCTTATAAACAGCTAAATTCTCCAGAAAATGAAATTTCAGCTCACATTATCAGAATCGATACGAAACAAGTAGCTTGAACCCATGCCACGTCTCTCGTAACGTTTTTCGCGCTCATCCGCCACTGTCGGCCGTATTTTCTGACCAATATACTCAACAATCATTTCATCCGGAGCGATTGCTTCCAACGCATACAAACCCCAACCGTGGATACGAGATCGAGCAAACTTAATTAGCTTCTTGCGAAACTGAAAACAAATTTTTAAACCCAAAAATACTCGAGGTTTTAAAAATTAAAATTACTTTAATTGGTTTACCAAAACATGAACATGCTATATGTGCAACCCAGCAAATGTCTTGAGCTGCCATTTTTAAACTACAATGATCAATTTCTAATTCAAATTCCATGGGCATTACCATCATTGTAACTTTTGATGCACGGCTTTTCTACAATCTATCAAATGTTTTGAGTTTCTTGAAAACAAGATCTCGGAGATAATACAATTTACATTATAATCAGAAAAAATAAGGAGTAAAAGTATAAGAAATAACCAGAAAACTTTATCATATCATTTCTTGTGTACTCCAAATACCTCGACTCAGAATTTTGGAAACTCACTGTTCAGTATAAAATGCTAGAACCTAAATAATGACATTACAGAACTTCATTCTAGTCATAATTCGTATACAAGAATTAAGAAGATAATTCCAAGATAATTCCCCTAAATTACTCTAGCCTTTTTTATCATCTGTGTACTGTTCATTACTTGGACTTATGTGGGTTCACATTTAGTGCTAACATTTCCGTTCAATAACTATAGACCATGATTTTAGACGACACATACAACAACTACAGGAAAGAGATAATATCCAACAAACCCACAACAACAACAAACATCGGTAAAAATATACAGATTATTTCCCAGTTGTCCCGGAAGTATTTATTCTATGTATTAAGAGAATAAAATTTCAAAATCACTGCCTCATGGAAAAAGAAAAAATTTAAATGTGTTTCTCCTTTTCAAAGGGGAGTGATTTTGAACTTCAGGATCATCATAATAGTAAATAATTTTTTTCTAAAACTACATCAGAGGATTTCATTAAAAAATGCCTGACAAAACTTTCTTTTGAAACAGAACTTGAATAATTTACTTTCAGCTGATTGACTTTGAATATATTAGACGAGGTATCACCCATTGATGTCAATAAACGACGATTCATGCTTCGTGCTTCTCGTGTAGACTGTACCAAATATCGAGCTTTTTCATCATCCTGTAAATGCAAACATTAGCAATCTTACTTTCACTAAAAAATTTTGAAGTGTTAAACTAGTAACAATACAAAATATGCAAATTCACATCTTTTTTTATTAAAGAGCATCCCTTATTTTTCAATGACAGTATTTCGATAATTTTCCATTAAAACATTTATGAGGTTAAGAAAGTAAAACATTATGCAGAAAATACAACAATTCTGAATCTATTCAATCACCAGTAATTCACGATAATGAATATGAAAGTAGTTCATTCTTATGTATATTTTTGATCTCATTATTCATTTAGTTAAATAATTTTTTTCTAAAACTACATCAGCATACTTACTAATATGATACTTGAATCACAGACCTTTTCATTTATTTCCGTTAAGAAAACATCCGGTCGTCGTAGAACACCTCTCTTTTCCTTGTGGGATAATTTATAATAGCCTTCTGTACGGGCACATCCGGACGAATGAGGTACTACACCTTCCAGCTGCAATAAAAATAATAAGAAATTAATATGTAGGAATTAATATATAGAACTAATATTTAGGTGCACACATTACATCATAGTCTTCAGGAATTCTACTAACTTGATAAAATTCTGTGGACTTTTAACTATTTCTTATACATTTCATAAAAAATGTGAGAACTTACTTCAGGATCATCATAATAGTAAATATTTTTTCCAATTTTCTTCGGTTTATCCTATAAAAGCAATATTCAGGAAAAGAAACATTATGAATATATTGCTGTTTTTATGTCAAATGAAAATATTTAATAGTTGCATAATAAAGTAGCAAATTTGTCTTGAATCCATTCTGGTATATTTAGTGATTTCTAACCAATAAATGGACTTCTGGCATTTTTCTCGGTGGTACCCAGTACAATTTCCTATTCCATGTCGCCGTTCCATCATTTTGCATTTCATGAAATGCTCTTTCCAAAAACATCAAATCTTCTGCATCCAGATCTTCCTTGAAAGTGAGAAGTTTTGAATCCGTGTTAAAAAGATAGAAATAAAATGCCTGCATTCAAATCTTATTTTCATCTAATTATAACTCTTTTAAATTCCAAAAAAAATCTATTCCCTCCTTTTAAATCCCATCTATTACTAGCAAAATTATGCATCAAAATTAGAACGAAACTAACTTTTTCAAATTTCCAGAAAACTTTTTTTTCCTCCTCGGGAGTTCGTTTCTCCCATTGTTTTGCAGGTTTCCAACTTGTCTCCCATGCGAGTTGTTCCACATCAACAGGTGGTGGAAGTAGCGAAGCAAGTTCATTTCGATAACATCGTTTTTTTACTTTTGCTGCAATTTTAAAAATAAATCTTTAGACGATTCCTAAATTTTGGTTAATCCTTTTAAGCATTTCCAAAATATTTATGGACAAAATACGCTTGAAACCGAAAAAATCTCAGATGCAAAACTGCTCTGCCTGATCTATTTTGTTCATTAAGGAACTGCTTGAGAATGAATGATTACTTATCACCAGTTGCATTTTCATACCAGGTTTATCTTTTATGTGTTTTGTCAGTGTTTCCTCTGGTTTTCCTAATTTTCTTGTTTCACAATACTCCGAGGATATCGTTTCGCTATCGCTGCATGCTGAAACGCTTTCCTCAAGCTCTTTTTTCAGTTGTTCCGATAATTCCGCGGCAAGATAGCAGTGATCGTTGAAATATCCTTCTATATTTGCAACGCCGAGCACCTCAATAAGATATTTAATTAACCGATTCAATGATTTTAAGTTGAAAAGTTTGAAATAATGTACTAATTATGTGCAAAGCAAACATTCAATTGACTAATTATATAAATGGAATTTTTTTTTTTTAAAAATATTGAGGTGCTTTTTTTTTTTTTAAAATTTTTTTAACGACTGATACTAGGCATGTTTCCCTCATTATAAAAGATGAACAGAGAGGAAAACACTGAGGAGTTTATCTTATATTGCATGCAAAATTAAGAGGGCAGTTTTTTGAAAAAGTTCTTTGTACCAACTTAATCCAATTAAAATCTAATTTATTTTGAAGTTTCTAATAAATTTGAATCAGCCAAAGCGATTCATTAGAAAATTCTTCACCTTTTCGCGTCTTGATTTCAATTCTTCGTTAATTTTATCGTGTTCTGTCAATTGGGATATTGCTGTGCAACTGCTATAATTTATCCATTAATGAATAAAAAACTGCTTTTGAAGAATACATCCCGTAATGCAATCGTTTTGAAGTATAAAATATGAATTTATATGACAAATTGTTGCAATATATCATAATGCAAACTTCCAAGAAAATGAGTTAAAAAATTCAAACCTTAAAGAATCAGTTCCGTCACACCCATTGCTTTCTTCAGTTTCAATTTTAACCAATAACATTGCTTTTTCCTCAGTTTCTTAAAGATTAAAATTGAATCTTTTTTGCACAGAAAATTTGATCCTAATGCAAGAATTTTTGTGCACTAACAAGATGAGAGTATAAAACCTTAACAGACTATGATTATATAGTTCAATCTCTGGAAACCATTACTTTTGATAAAGGAAAAAGAGCTTTAAAAAGAAATCATCGTTAAACAGCAGAATTTAAACACGATGACTTGTACACGGTGGCACAGATTCTGTTTTAACAAATTAAAAATTTTTTAAAATCAAACACCACAAAAAATTCTAGTTCGCACTTTATTTCACTTATGTTTCGATATAAATTAAAAAATTAATAATTTTGATTAACAGAAAATATTTTGCTAACCAGAATGTGCAGATTTGTCAAAATCCTTTTCGACATGCTTTTGTTCTTCCAGCTGTTCCTCCTCCTCCTCCTCCTCCTCTTCTTCCCCTTCCTCGTCCATTTCCTCCTCTTCATCTTCTTCACTTGTTGATCCGTCGACTGGCATGAAAGTTCCAGAGCCAAAGTGTTTCTTTCCCGAAAATATCCGATTCGAACGACCTGTTGAGCATATAGATTCGCTTCCACTCACACTTCTAAAAACAGTTCAACAGTCATTTCTTTATATAGAAATTAAGAGTATGAAATAAATTCAATTGAAATTCAAAAAGCAGCATATAGAAAAACATGTTTTTTATCACGTAATTTGCAAAAATTCTTTTAAATGAACAATAATGGCATATGAAAATGAGTATATTTTAGTTCAAGGAATCCTTATTCTGGTCAGCTTTCATTAAACCTATTTACAGACTTAACTTTTATTTATATTATTTCAGGTACTGAAACAGACTAGAGCCTTACTTCGTACACATAAATTTGACATTTCCAAGAAACATAGATAAACTATTAACAGTCAAATAATACCGTTCATTTTCACTTTTGGTATCTTCATCATCTGAAGTTCTTCCCTCAGCCAAGCTGCTTTCACTCCTGTGATTTTGACTTTCACTTCTTTCACAGCTTCGACTTGATTCTGAAGTTCTGTCGCTTCTCGTACGTGAATGGGCAGAACAAGATGATCTGCAACTACTTCTGCTTCTGAATCGTTGTCTTCGTTTCGGTGACAAGTGTATTTGCTTCTGGAAGTGGCTGCTTTCACAATAAAAATAATCTGAGAATATATGGAAAAAATGAGTAAGATGAAAAGATGGTGAAAAACTACGGAACAAAAATATACACTTCATTCAACATAGTAAAAGAGCACCATCGTTCGGTGTTTAGACAGGCAGAAATTTAGTCACGAATTAACAAAATAAAACGATCGTTATAAAATGAAAAACACAAAAACTTCATTTACATAATGTCTACCACAAACATAAAGTTGCATAACTTATTAACGACTCTCAAAAAACAGAAATAGTCAACCTTTTTGAAGCTAGGCATATTCCGTGCGATGCCCAATCCTTTGAAAAATAATCCAGTGCCCAACAATGCCGCTGTGTCGGGACCAAATGCTGCCGATATTTCAGCTCTTGTTTGTTCAGTCACTTGTCGGACCACTTCATTTAGTGAATCTTTTGAACTGGAAAACAGAGTTAAATTTCAATAAAACACATGCATTACTTCCAAAAAGGTCTGGAAATGCAAATTCCGTGATTTAATACTTCGGTAAATAGCATTTCTAATTTTTGCATAGTGAACAATGCAAGCAAGTCCTGGATTTCTGTATTATACTAATCTATCTTTCCTTTCGAATAAAACAAATCAGTCGTCAACAGAAGACTTTAAGCACCTTTTCTAAATCAATTTCAAATATTACCAACCATTTAAAATAGTCTATTCAGTGATATTTAGAAATTATTTAACTCAGATGAATAGTCGTATCATAAATCTACCTCAATGTTTGCTTAACAAAAGGAACGTTGGTTTTATCAAGAGTCAGATTTGGAGTATCGCTAGCACCATCTTTTGCCTCATTTTGTAAAGAATCATCATCCCGCTCCTGAAAACAGGTTAAAAGTTCGTGAAATCCATATTAATTAAGTGATATAGAATATATCTTACTGTGTTTTAATTAATGGATTTAGAAAATTTAGTTTATCGAATAGTGGTCAAAAATTTCCCAATGAACAATTTGAAATTAATTCAAGTTTAAATGATCTTAATGATGACTTTTCTATTACTACTTTAGAAGTTATTATGAGCAAAAAAATACAATTTCGAAGCTCAATTTTTTGAAGTATATTACTCATCATAAAATGATAAAAATGCTGCATATTTTTTTAAGACCATAATTAAAAATATCAATGAATGTAAAAGTTCACTTATATTATAAAGAACGTGGCAATTTATTTCTTAAATCTTCCCCACAATCTTTTGGAATTATTAACTTATCGACTAAAAGGCATTTGAACAAGTACCACGATTTTGACTTTTTCCTTTTCTTTCCAACCTTGTTCCAACTTTTCAAATGCAACACTTTCAATTTTGCGCATTAAATCCTTTAGCAAAACATTTTTCAGATCTTCGCGAACTGCCACATATACTGCATGAACATAATTTTCACGAGCTGCCCTCTGAAATAAAGATGAATTTTTTATTGAGGTTGAAAAATGAATGAGATATAAATGAACAAGAGACAGCCAGGAGAATAATATTACAATCTTCACTTTTTTCTCCAAAATTTGCTCTTCCAATTCCCTTTGTTCCTCATTCTCTTCCGATCCAGCTTCGACTTCTATTTCTTGATCCTCAACCAGTTCATTCCATTCTCCTATTATTTTATCCAAATGTGTAATTTCCTCCCCAACCTTATTACGAATCGCATTCACAGGAGAAGATATACCAGTCTGTAAAACACGAAGTCAAGATATACCATAAAATATTGCTTAACTTCAGCAGCTGGATTAAATTTATGTTCACGTTAGCATTAAATCTTTTAATGCTCATTTCTAGACTGGACAGTAAAACATAAGGAACTTTCCAATTCTATAAAAAAGAACCACTTACCTCGAAAGAAACTGAATCTGAAGTACCATCATGACATATCAAATTTCCTGTTACTTGTGGTTGTGAATTTGTCCAAGACTCGCTGAACAGTCAAAGGCGAATGATTTAAAGAAAAAACATAAAATGAAGATTTGAAATTAGAACCCAACTTCAAAAAAAACTATTCCAAAAAGATGAATAAAAAAAATTAAATGGAAAGAAACTACAAGTGGCAGTTATTCAAATAACAGCACTGTTCGAATTCAACGAAACAAAAAATTAAGGTACAGAAGGGATATCAAAATAATTTCTTTTTATAATTTTTACCATTGCAATTTTACTCGAAATTTCATTTAGAACTTACACAGCATTGAAATCAGGTGGATATTTGACTACAGAAATCTTTTTACTGCCATGCTTGATAAGGGCAGTTTCGGACAGAGGTGTCCCTTTCAATTCCCCAGCATTAGGTGTTGTATTTGGTGGCAAAAAAGGCATATCAAAGCCTGAAAAATAGCTAATACTTTATGAGTCCAGTGAAAAAAAAAATCAAAAATGATATGAGTTAGAGATTTGTGTTACTACAATATATGTAATTTTAGAATTTACTCATATAATGTCAACCACAGAAAATTAAATCATGTAATATTTCTTAGGTGACCTAACTGAAGGTGTTGGATGTACCCAATTGCATCGCAAGCCTATTTCAGCATTAATGTATTTCGCATCTTTAATATATACCACACATAATTAGTAAGTACCAAACAACTCATGATGCTCTTCGGTCATTCAGAAAATCATCATTAGCATTTCTTCCAGATTCTATTTATTTCTTACTAATTCTCAAGCATTTTTCGTTAGAAAGTAAAGAGTTAATCTAGTTTTGAAGTAAACTGAATTCATCTTGCATTAGTAAGGATGACAAACTTGAAAAGAAAAGATGATACATTTTGTCAAGCGTGTGTTAATAAAAAAAGAATTCAACGATTAAGGATTATATTTTTTTTTCCCGAAATTAATGAAAAGGCAAACAGCTACTAATATTTACCTGAAATAGGTGGAACTGTAGTATGACATGCATCGTTTGATCGCTCTTCATGCGTCTCTATAATCTGAAAATCCAACAAATGCGATAGCACACACAAACATTGTAAAAAACAGATATGGTAACTCAAGGGTAACTCTTGATAGCATTTCTTTTTATAAGTAGCAGAAAAAAATCATTCCCCTTTTTCCGTTCCGTATGATCACTGAATGCTTCCAATCTAAGAGAATCGAACTATTAGAGATAAGTTAGTAATCTGGTTTGTACTGTTAGTAAAACTATCCATCTCTACTTTTGATGATACTATCTTCTACAAATCTCCCACAACATTATCACTTTTTTTTATTTTAAGCTCTCCTTTTTATTTTCCTTTCGTCCTATTTTAATTTGAAATTAGCTTTCAAGTAAAACGAATTTAAGCATATTATAGTTCAACTAGAATTTTTTAATCCTACTTTTGTGCTACGTTCAAAAAAAATATAAACTTCAAAAATTTTGGCCAAACCCACCGGAGGTTGCACTGAAGTGGATCGAAATAAATTTTCTAATCGTCGTTCAAACGAAGGTCGCAAGTTTTCTGCTGGAGGAGTAGATTGCATAACGCATGGAAGTGGAGAATCACCCGAAAGCTTTTCAGGTGAAGCTATTACACTAGGAATTGGTAGTGACTGAGTTGATTCATTCTCTGAAAAACTTTTCGAACTGCATATATTTACTCCACACAGTATTTAAATCTAATTTTATCAAGCTTTTGATAGCAGTCATCGCCTTCCTTTGAAAATTGTCCAATTTAAGAAAATTACATTGGACTAACTTATTAAGCTATGCGGTACTGTTAATTGATGCGATATGCCACTTGTTTCAACTTCTTCACCATGCGATTCTTCGCTGCTTGTAGTCACCGCTTCGACCATATCCTAAATAATTTAACAATTTGACTAATAAGCTATTGGAGCTAGTCTCTACAATTTGAAGAGTATCTTGACAGTTGTGTTAAACTTATAGTATTCCAATATCTGTTTATATTGTCGATTAAAAAAGCTAAGTTTTAATAATAAATGACCACTTTTCAATTTAAAACTGATTACATTTCCAATTTATAAAAAAAACTAAATTTTTCAGTAAACTTAGGATTATGCAATATCCAGTACATAAAAAACGAACCGATAGATTTATCATTTCTGAACTCTTTGGTGAGTGAAGGTTTGAAGGACGTCTTCGTATCCTAAAAATCGGCTATACGAATTACAAATAAGAAAAGTGATTCATTTTTCTAAATGATTACAAATCTGATAAACAAATTTGTGGTAAATTATACTTATCACTGAATCGAAAAAATCATAAAAAGAATATCTCTGCCTTGTTTGCTGCACTCAAGCAAATCTCGGGTTTATATAAAAAGATATGAAATTCTTACGAACTATAAGAACTTCATTTCAAAAACATACTTTTTGCAATTCGTGAAAGAGTTTGGTTCATCAGATTCTGTTTCTGACTCAGTAGTTGAGGAAGATGAAGACCATCTATGACCCTTTTCATTTCCACTTAAACTAGAACTTTCTCGATCTTTATAACTTTTGCGGTCACTATAATAAAATAAAGTTTTTATTTTGTGACAAAGAAAAATTTTGACAAAATTTGCTATCCTCATTTCAATTTTCACAATTCTCCTTTAACCACAGTGAAGCTGATGAAAAGTTGGTGTCACATCAGTGAAACATTCCTATTCTAGCCTTAAAAATATGAAGAAACTTTTTTGGAAAGTTTTCAAGTTTTCATTTTTTGACTTTAGTACCGGAACATACCGCTGCTTGCGTCTTTTTTCCATAATTCGCTTCTTTCGCCAATCCACATGTTTGGACTGTTGTTGGTGAGTTTGTATATTTGATAAGATATCCCCATGGCTTTTTTTCGCCTGGAACTGCTAAATGCATTGAGATACCCACGGGTCATTTCATTTAGAGCTAAGGCTTTGAACATTGTGAAATCAAACAAAAAGTTTCCAGATACATTTTAAGCTGTTTTTTAATTTTTCAAGTATTTACTGAACTGATCTCCTATTATTTTACTGACGAGATAATGACTTAAACTGAACCGAAACCTACCGGTGATTGCACTTTTAGCTCTTGCTGCTCCATACTAAGCTGATCTTCACTACTTACGCTTTCTAGATCTGGTAAATCAACATCCGGCTCCACAATATGCTCGTCTCGCTCAGCAGTTTCTTGCTGCCGTTTTTTATATTTTCGTATGCGTTGATAACTTTCCACTTCTTCCACAAGTTCTGGTGATTGAAGTAAATTTGATTTAGTTTCATGTGAATATTTTCTTGTATTATCATTCTTCCGAATTACAATTTCCTAAAAAGAAAAATATGAAATATCCGCTTGGAAATCAAAACGTAATTTAAATGCCCTGATTTACCTCACGTCATTCGTAACATCATATGACTTCTATGGATACGCAAGGAAAAAATATCAAGTACGGTTTCAGCTACCTCATTTCCTCTCTTAAAATGACGCCAAAACGAATGAATATGATAACGTTTAGTATTTATATGTTTGAGATTTCAAAGATCAACTAAGAATAAAATGAAAAAAAAAAACAAATTCTGCAAGTTTTCAAGATACACCAGAAAAAAATTTCATTAAAAGTTCCACTTATAAAGCCACTATGAGCAGCTGTACACCAATATATTAGAATGCAATATAAAAACTGTTGTATTTTAAAATGCTAATCAACTGAGGGAAAAGTCTTCAAATAATTTCATACAGTATTAGATTAATGACCAGATCTTCACTATGTCATCCAAAAAAATTCAGCAGTCGATACGAACAAAATAAATCCCATTACCTTGTAGTAATCACTAGTTCCGCCTGCTCCTTTCCTTTTGTAATATTTATGTTCCTAAAAAACCTTCAATTCCGCTTTGAATTTAAATCATTAGAAAACAGTATATCGAAAAACCAATCAAGCGAGTTACCACTCAAAAGGGGTCCAAAACATAATTATAAATCAAAAAAATCAGACGATCCAAAAAATTAATTCATCTCCTCTTATCTCCTTCTCGCCCTTTTCTTTTTTTCTTCTCCCTCCTGTGCTTTCAAGAAGAATGGAGGTAAGATAAAAACTCCGGAAATGATATTACAATTTCTTATAATTGTGTGGCAGAAGTAATCATGATTTCCATGAAAATGAATAATATTTAATAACATATTACGATTTAAATTTATCTTAGATTAAATGAAAAAACATTATGCAGATGCCAACACTTAGTTTAATCAAGCAGACGGAATTTCACATCCACACTTTGTTTTCTAAAGGGAAGTTGAAAGAAAAGAAAGGAAGCAAAGATGAAGAAAACTTCGCAAAAAATAAAAAGCATAGTGTATATATTTTATCCTTCCCCAGCAGAAGTCCAAAACTTAATTTCTAAAATAGAAGAGCTACTGAGAATAAAAATCACACAAAATTCCACAGTAAAGTTAAACAAATAATAGATTTATGTAACACTGTAATATCGAATATGCTACTTACTTCTATAATTCCTTTTTTTCGATGTCGATGTTTTCTTTTAATAGTATTGCTGCTATCTACTGAACTTACTTCGCTTAATTCACTTCTTTCGTCATTCTCCGAACTGTTACTTCCAGAAGCAGAAGAAACCGAAGTGGACTCACGAAGCCGCCTTCTTTTTCTTACTTTTATTTTTGCATTTGCTAAAGAAGAAATATTATTTGAAAAGTTATTGTAAGATGAAACACTAATAGTTTTTAACTTCCTTTCGAATAATATTGTTTTTTTTCCTCAAAAAATGCAGAAAACCTATCCCTCTACCAAATTCATTGAATTTATTTGAAATTATTTTTTATAGAACATTGTTTAAAAAATCTAAAAAGACTAACCTTGTTTTTAAAGATTTATTTGAAAAGTAAATTTCCAATACAAGTAAATCCCATCTGTTACATTTACTGAAAAAGAAATAACTTTAAATTAACCTGGAACACTTCGCTTTCTCTGCGCACTCGGTATAGCTGTTTTCGGTTTTTTTCTTTCTTCGTTTTCCTGACATTAAAAATGTAAAAATACTTTAAGCCATTTAAGGGTTTTCATGAAGAATAATCCGCAACTCCATAATTTGGATTTACCAATTTTTAGACCATGACTTTACCTGCCATTAGAATTCAGATAATCTTCTCAATATTCTGAAATGATTACACAGCGTACTGATGACAGAAATATATGTCTTGGCTTATTCGATTAACCTTGGGTGAAACCAGTGTATAAATTAGTTTCCTCCAAAAGTTCATGAAAAGTGCTGACAGGAAATACGTGATGGGAAATACTCCATTACAATGTCTTACTCTCTCTCTCTCTTTAAAAGACAAAGCTTTCATGAATAATATATGTATTAGAACCGCAATGAAGGCACCACGAACCAAAAAACAACGACAATACATGATTCGAAAAAAGAAACTTTTGAGGGTGCTGGATCCATTGGTGCAATTTCTTCGCAACATGAAGTACTTGGTATAGCTTGATATGCCGTTGATGCAAAATTCGGTGTTGCTGGTGCCGGATTCCCCATGGAAAGAGGTTGAGCAGCCTCAACTAGAGTCGATACAACTGCTTTTGCCCTTGGCCAGGAATTAGCTGCTGGAAACGTTAACCAAACAAATAAATAAAATGAAGGAGATGAATCAATTAAAACTCTAAATTTTTAGTATTCCTGGTAAAATGCTGGAAAAAATTGAAATGTTTACAAACCGCTCTTTCAATTACTTTATACCTATAAAACTATAGCATGGGGTAAGGAATTGAAAAGGCACAGAGAGTCTACCAGCCTTCAAATATTCCAGATCACCAAAACTTCAAAGTAACCTGGAGTTCGCAGCGGTGGTGGCGGTACATTAGACCATGCAGGAAATGGCATTCGTGGGGCTATTGGTGGAAGAGGCGGCAGTGGTGAAAAAACGCTGGCGGAAGGTGAAACTGGTGGAAAATTTGAAAGAGGAGATACAGGACTGGGTGATATCAAATGGTAGTAAGTATATGGTGTCTGAGGATGTTGGTGAGACAAGAAATTATGGGAACAGAATGGTTGATTTGCTGCTTGAACTGCTGTTGACGGCGGACACGAACTTGTAATGGAAGGAGATGCTGTCGATGGGGCAAAGTGTCCGACTACTGTGGAGACTATCGAACGTTCATTAGGCGGTATTACATTTTCGATGTGTACTGCTGTAATACAGAAGTTTTTATCATATAAATAATGAGACACTGTTTTAATTAAACAATACATGTAATTGGAATTGAGTTGACAAAAAGCTTTAGAAAAAAGTATTCACCAACCACGTCTTTTCCTCATAACTTTTCGCTTGAACTTCTAACTGTTAATTCCCTGCTTGTTTTGTCATTTGGAAGAAAGTAAGACTGAGTAAACCCAAAGTTGACCCCCCGCTTTTCAGAACTGCAAGTATGTATTCTCAAACCAACCACAGAATGTTAAGTACGCAACACCAAACTAATCCCAGCATATTATAATAACATCTTAAAAATTGGGTACTTTTTGTCAACGAAGCTTCAACCGACTGCTGATGCATTTGTCGATCTTTATCGTGATGAACTGCCACTTCAGATTCGTCAGACTCTTTTTTCGGCGTTGATTCTGGTTCTTTAATATCAATGGAATGTTGAGCATTGACAGAAACAGATGGACTTGTGATAGTGCTTTTCTGAAATTTAAAATATTTTTATCTGCTCTTCCTTCACTTATACGTGTTTTGCGTTGCTATTAAGTCAATTGAATGCATTAAAAATTGATATGTAGTTCTGCATGAAAGAGTAAAATGCGTGAAACGGTTTCATGATTAATTTCGTGAGGACGGATATCCCCGACTAAGAGATGCACCGTATTAATGACAGAATTGTTCGAGAAATTTTTGTAATAAATCGAATTCATTCATTTTGCTCTCTGTAAAATAACTTGATTTTCGTATAGTTAATTTCACTCTAGTTGCAAAGACAATCCAATTATTTTGAAAAGAACGCTATAAAACTTACATATTCAGATGTACTTATGGAGTTGAGCTTTCGAAATTCAATTAGTCTATCACGATCTAAGCGTGATAAGTAACGAGGTATTGGTGCTGCTTCCACTGCTCGCTCCTCATAGCGTCGACTTATTTCATTCGCTCAAAAACAAAATATTCTATTATTTGGAGTAATTAGTTATCTCGTAACTTTGCATAGCTCCAATAAAACTAGGCTAATATAAAATATAATGCTGGTAACCAATTAATTAACTCTCTTCAACCCTATTGTGTGATGTATCTATGTACGTATGTATATGTACATACGTATATGTGTGTAACAAATTCAGTACTAATAGTCCATGTAACCTAGTAATTTAATGAAGTAAAAATAAAAGGCACCATATGGATCAACGATACATGTAATTGTTTGCCCCATAACTGAAGTACCGTTATTTTTTGCAACAAAAGATTCAGCTTTGCCGACTTCCTGGAAGACAACGTATGCCATACCCAAATGTTTTTTTGTTCTAGGATGCATATATACGAATACTTCAATAACTTGACCTGTCTTTCTGAAAATATTGGAATATCATAAATGTCAAATGGGCTTCGCATCTTTCATTTATAAAAGCGTGAAATTTTTAAGTAAACTCATTTTCCTCGAAGATTCCAACTTTCCATCATAAGAACAAATTTTTTTAAAGAAAATTTGCAAAGACCTACTGGCACATATCAGTCAAAAATGTATGGTTTATGTTGTCGTTTAAACCAAATATGGAAACTTCACGCTTTGGTTGTGGTCCAACCGAGTTATTGTCCAGCTGTAAAAAAATTTTACAAAGATTATCAAGACTTGGAAGTTTCTCAAATTTTTTCAAAATTGTTTTCGTTCCATTAAACTGACTGTAGTTAGAAAAAAATCGCAACACTTTGCAAAATTATTACTTGAAGAAAATTTTGGAAAAGGACACTAATAACTTTCATAGAAATCATAACAAAATGAAAAAAAAGTTAAGCAAGTAACTCGAATATAATCTCTAAAAAATTAACTTACAACAAAAGAAGGCAGTGGAAGGTCGATCGATTCCACACTGCGAAATCTTGTTAATGGATTCCTCGGATCACCCAATATATGTACATTATACTAAAATTATTCAAATTCCATTCATCAAATATTAAGTAAATGAAACTCACTCTCGATATCATTCCTATTACCATGACTGCTATGTCACGCCATGCACTCTCTGCACGGTTCACTAATTTATCAATCTCCTCTGTTTTATTAATCAAATTGAAGAATGCATCTAACTTCCATTCCAACATTTGGTAAAAAACTAACAATTAACTTTCTATTCTAAATCGTTGCAGAGCGCAAAACTAATTTATGCAGAAAATTCTCAATTTAAAAATCTTTCCAAATCACACATCGAATATATTGTAATTACGGAATTTTACTAAACAAGTGGTTTGATGTCCCTCGAACTCAGAACTAATTCAATTACTGCTCTATTCAGAAATAAATATTTCTCCTTGTTCCCACAAGAATAGGACAAATTCATAAGTAGAAAAATTATAAGAAAGCATTTTATAAATTTGTTGTCAAGAGCAATTATGGATTAATTCCTTATTTATCATTATTTGCACGAATATGCATTAAATTATTGACTACCTTCGGATCGTCTTTGCAGACGCCGTCGCACCGAAAAATCACGTGTTTTGCATCGATGTTAATAGCTTTCCAAGCGATTTTGTGGTGAATTTGGTGTGCTGTTTCCGGTGATGGACGCTGTCGATTTGATCCTCCTGCTGACATTCTACCTCCTGAAACTAACGAAATTTATTTTTCGAAATAATAACTGATAGCTCAGATATACCTCATTATAAAACAGTTTTGGAAATGAAATCACTGAAATTAAAATATGAAAAATAATAATAATCTTTCACCAGTCGTATGAAATCATGTATGAAATTTAGGATAAACAATTTCAATCATCGACAACAGTATATAAAATTTTTAAAGCTGGCCACTACTAGCCTATTTTAAAATGCTCTCGGATCCAACCAGTCACTGTATAATCACAAATGACAATTTTTTTTTATGTTAACTTCCCACGTATTTATCTCTATTTCGCGGTGGATTGCAGTGTTTTACTGAACTCGGCATACACACAATGAATGGATAATTTGGCAACTTGATATTTTCGTTTTTCTAATCTTCTCTAACTTCATTCCTTTATTTAAACATTTCATATCTGTTACAGCTTCATGAGCGGTTTCTTCCTTCCTCCACTTAAGCTTTCTCTTCATCTTATATTGGATCTTCACCTTATATTATCTTATTTCATATTACTTCGCTATATTTTTCGTCTCATTTCTCAAAACTGTCTAAAATACTGTGCTTCACCGCACTTATCGCTTTAAACAGTTCTATGATGTCTTAATTTTTTACCCCTTGAAATTCGAAGCAATTTTTACAGAACCCGTCAAAGTCGCGCACTAATAAGAGATTTACAATAACGTATTTTAGATTCAAAATTTGACTGATATTTTGAAGTCTAGCAAAATTGTTTGTTAGTAGCAGGTCAAACCATTTCGATGATGTGAGGCGCCTTCATGTGCATCCATTCAGAAAATCCAGCAGGTTAGCATAAGCATATCACCACTTCATTGCTTTCGATCCTACATATAATCACCAAGTTGATTTTATTCTGCAAATGATTCTTAAAGAATTACAAGCTACATCAGAGAAACGCGTAAAGCTAACAAGCACTGCATTCTTTGAGAATAAATCCCCTAGGCAAAATATGTCAGGAAGAAGTAATTGGACAACCATTTAATGGACGCAAATTGCATTTCGTCACACAATACCGCTAACAAGCTCGCACTACAGAGCCGATATAGCCACAAACGAACTACGAGGACTGTCGTGCCATTAAATTATCGAAAAAAATTACTAGTAGACAACAATCATCTCTGGATGCTAATTGCGTGCAGCAGCTCATACGTATATGTCTTATTCTAATTTGGCACGTAATTTTTGGGTAATTGTATGGACGATTGGGATTCAACAGAAGTTGCATGCCAAAAGAGTTAAAAGTGAGATACTTTCCTCATCAGATGCTTTCCCTATCTTTCATTACAGAGAGATCATGTCGGTGGGTAATGGAAGTAGCCGTTGCAAATAAGATATCGTCTCGGTTACGAAACTCCAGTCGGACTAAACTTCTTTATTCTTTCTTCTCTCACTAGTAATCTAAGAGTATACTCTCTCGAGATTTAACTATTTGAAACATTTTCGTTCTTTTTCTCTATTCCATTTGTCTTCCATAAAGTAGAAAATATTTCAGATGATTATTATATGTTCTTTGTATAACGACAGGATATTTCTTTCAGATAGCCAGTTCTCGTTCAAGACAGCCAATTTTTGACAGTTTGGAATCTGACTCATGAACTGAACCTCTGGTGAGGCTAGTATAGTTCTACCAAGTGATATGAAATCCAAGATGTAACACATCTCTATAGCCCTCCATGAAACTTCCATCGTTTCATTCAAAACAATTTCAAAAAAAAAGCTTTATTTAAGAAAAAGGCGTACTCATTGCAGATGAACTTTCCGGAAATGTGCAGCTATTACATTTTTACTCTGAACGCTAAAATTTTAAAACAATAAAAAAAGAACAAATCTGTCGGTAACCCGAAATTTATAATAAAATATTTATATAATCAGAATATTGTTGTACTCGTAAAATTTATGTTATAGAAATTTTTCCTCTCAAATATTCGCAGTGAAATGATTTGTTTAATATCTCAATTCATTATTCTAAAGAATTATATAAATGATTTACATGAAATAGTTCCCTTTTTATCATCGATTTTATCTATTTATTGTATGCTCAAAAAATTCTTGTGTTTGAATAATCAAAGTAGCTCTACTGTGGAAAATTCTTTTATCGTTTAGCCAATTCATACCATAAAGATTACTCATCAATGTTTCTCAAATCAAGTTCATTTAGTTTGCTTTGTATCTAAAGGATATATTAAGATGCTTTGTTTTGCAATAGTTGGAAATGTTAAACACATTTGATCACATAGCTCTTTTTGTCTTCAAAAAAGCGTTAAATAATGCGCCTCATTCCGGTGAGGACATTGTCATGATCTACACTAGAAATACATAATCGGCTCTACCAGCATACTACAAAGTAGTGATCGACTCTACCCTGATATTATCTTATAACAAGAATAAATTCAGGAAGAATAAATTCATCTCCCACAAGGAATAAACCTCTCTAGCAATCTTTATCTGCGAAACAACAAACTTCTCAAATCGCGACAGTCATTGGCAGCAACCATCTGATGAAAATATTCAGGACTTGAGAAAATTCGCATTGTGGATTGATATTCCGCAAACTCCTTACATAAGGAAGACGACAGAATGAATTTTATATGCAAGGATTCATTACCTAGTTTAAATTCTGACAAATTGCATTTAATAACTACTCAAATCTTATGTGCTTGCTACTATTGAACATCAGGTTATGTCGCTTATAATTTAAAAACCGCTTATAATTTTATGGAAACCACTTATAACTCTATGGAGAAAAAACCTTGAGTTACATATGTGACGATCGAAGCCATATCATCTCAACACATTGTGACAAAAATCTGAACTTATTGATAAAAACCTGAACTTGCTCAAATCTGCCATCAGGGCAACGCATTATATCTGCGCGTGTGGCCTACTACCGCTTAAGCAATGTATTTGTTCCAATAGCAAACAGTATCAAATATGAACAAAGCAATTCTAATGTTTTAATTTCCTTCAAATTAAAATTTAAGCATAACAAAAATGGAGATTTGAACAACTTAAAAAACACAAGAGGTCAGTCAACACAATAAAAACATACAATCACTCAATTAATGTGACATTCTTCGCTGTATAAACATTTGTTTCAAATATATCCTGACATTTATTATATCGACTTCTTAGTCGTGAACACAGATAGCTGCTACTCATCTAAATGAATCAGAAATTATAATCTGCATTTTATAATACATAAAGATGATGTGATAAATTCGATGTATGTACAACTGCATAGCAGTGATAGGACGCAGTAACAATCCGAACGATTTAGAATTGAATGAATAGTTTCAGAAGAATAACTGTCATAAGAAAAAAATTTATTGTAAATCGGAATAAAAGAATAAATTAAAAACAAAAAAAAAATACCTGCTTCTGCGAGTCCACCACATTCAACCGAGATGGTTCACAAGCTAAATGCTTATCAACTACACATCTTCCATCTGGAAAGACCTGGAAAAGTTATTTTAAAAAGATGTTCAATCATCTGCTCAAACTCCTAAACTAAATGTGAGAAGAAATTTCAAGTATTTTTCTTGAAACAAATCCTCATCTTTTTACAGAATTACGCACCATTAAATATCAGATATCAGTTCTTAGCACACACACCATTAATGTAAGATTTTCTGGACAAAACCGCTCGCTATCTTAAAATTAAAAACAACGATATTTTTATGCTTACTTCCAAAGCGTTCACATCATCAATTGTTGGTTCGCCATTCGGAAAAGAAAGTGCGCGTACTTCAATGATGTGCTTTAAAGGCCATAACTCTGCATTTTGTGAAGCAGTATTTTTGAAAATAAACATTTTACCAGGCTGGAAAGAAATTTGGAAGTATGCATTAGAAGAAGCACATTACAACCTTTCATTTGGTTTCCAAACGAAAAAATGCGCTTATTTATACATTAATTTCATTCAAATTATTCTACAATGCTAATCTTCAAGACAAGGAAGCTTGTACTATCTTTCTTTACTCATTTTCACAAACAGCAAACTATTTATCATAGTGCCTTGATGAAGTATATAATTTTAAGTGTTAAACAAATCTCATGTTGAAAATAGAAGGCATGAAGAATTGAAGCACAAATATATTATTATGTATGGGATTGTGACGTATTAAACAGAAATGAACAACAATTATAAAAACGACAAATAACTACTCTTAGAAGTCATTTTAATACGCTAAAGGGTACGATTAATCCTTTCTCTATCCAAAAAAACTTAATTTTCTTCACAAAAATTGATCACGATTACTTACTTCAGCATCTATACCAAATAATTTTTCAATTTTTTTTTTGATATATGCCGAATCTGTCGAGTAATTTCTATAGATCCACACCAACCAAAGTTTCGGTGGTTTGCCTTCCATCTGAAACAGTCTAGTTATTTATTTTGAATTCACTCATCTTCAGTACATCAATTATGATTCCGATTATTCCATATCGTGGATATATTCCAAGATAGAGTAAGAACAGCACTAATTTTTAAATATAAATGTAAAATTTTAAATGTAAAAAATTATTTACATAGGCATCTTTTCCATGCAACTAAACTATTCTTGACTAAGCTCTGAACAATATATTGGGAACCGCCTAAACCCCTTAAGAAACTTCCGTCAAATCTGCAGCGAAATCCCTTTTTCAAATACAAATTTATGGAGAAAAACCTTTTCAGGAAAATGCTCTGGCCCGGCCATTTGCTTTTCATAATCGAATTCTTTTGAGGTATCATTTCTGCGCGGAAGATACCGATACCAGTGCCCAGTTTTTTTGTACACCCATTGATCTATAATAATTATAAAAAAATTTTAATTTATAAAAATTAGGAAAATGTTCCTTTTTTTTGCTTCAAAAAAACAAATTTTTCAGATTCTTGTGATAATTTTTGCTAAGTTCTTTTATAAGATGCAGCGGAATGAAAGAAGTACCTCATAAAAAAATGTAATTCAGATGACTTTAGGATTTGAAATAAGATGAACTTTTTTTGAATTTTTACTTATCTACAGATAAGAATAGCTTGAACTAATATATCTATGCAACTTGGAACAAACCTGTAAAGTAAAATAATCAATGCGATTTTTCAACACAAAAAATTCAAGCGTATCGAAACTGAACTTTTAGCGAGTAATATAGTTTTGGCAAAGTCGGGAATCATATATTTCAAACTTATATGCTAAAGCCGCTATAACTTACTTCTTATAACTTTAGCCATAGTTCATCTGAAACCATAGAATGCGCTGTTTTCAGTGTAATTCTATGATTGACATTAGTGGGATGAACAAAACCGAAGAAAATCCTGAAATAATATTTTTGTTAGATCCTTGTTTAAAATGCAATTGATGTTATTGGTAAATGAAATACTTTCGTTGTAACTAATGCCACAGAATATTTCATTTCATATCAGCAAAGATCTCATAGTTAATCAGAAATTGTAGTCAACCTTTCATGTAGACATATAACTTAGACGCGTGACTTGACATTCTAAATTTATACTCTTCAGTAAAACTACTTTTCAGCAGCATATGTTTTTTAAAATCTTAGAGTTCATCGTCCTATTTGACCTACTGCTAAAACCTGAGTAGACGTAGTTGCTCAAAATATGTTGCAGATGCTATATCGATCCGATCATTTTAGGTATATTCCAACTTTTCTCATTTTTGCAGAAGTTTGTTCCTTGTCATGTTGTGATTCCACACTATTATTACCCATGAGTATCATCCCATAACCATTATTACCCATGACCTCGCGCGGACATTCCTCTCAAATCCCTACTGGACACAGCCTTTATACCATAAAAATGCTTAAGTAAATGGGAACATTTAACCCTTATGAAAATACAACTAGCTCAAACGAATTCCGAAACTCGCATGTTGAGTCCAAACCCATTGCAAGTTCCTGTTTGGCATCATTGATGTTTTGATGTTGTGCTGCTGAACTTAGGGCATCACTTGGACTTCGAGGTAGGTGAAGAACTGAGGATTTAGATGAGGAGCTTCCTAAAACTCCCCAGCTACATCCTATTTCTAATCAGTATTTACCTCTAGCCTCATCCTTTATGCATTTCCTTCTCCATTGCAACTATTAAGAGGCCATTCGTTTCGACTCATTTGTAGTAGTCCACATTTGTTATTTTTGTTAACTTCCAAGTTATTACTTATTTACAGAAGATTAGCATTGACCTTGAACTCGGTGGGCATGTCGAAATAGCGCGGGAATATCAGATTTCAGTATCAATATCATTACTTCAATGATATATGATAACACCCTTTTTTTATACGTTCAAAGGATGATCTTTATTGATGATTTAAATATAACAGAAAGAGACGACAAACAAATGTAGTATCAAGGGATAATGATGGAGGAAGAGATGGAAGGGAAAAAGAGATAATGGGGTAATTGAAGGAGAGCCTTGTTTCTTAGCTGACTGTTTGGCTCGAGCGTTGAATATGAGTTGCTCGTTCCTGAAACAAAATAAATTAGCCAAAATTGGCCCGTAAAAAACAATGAATAAAGTTTAAAATGAAGCAATGCAACATTTGAAAGGATGAACCTCGCCTTCCTTATTGTAAAGGATAGTTTGCACATTACTTCCCACCCCAAATGACTCTTCGCCCTCGAAGATAAGCTGTTCGGGTGGTGCATGAACTCCGCCTTGACCACGGCTCCAAATCTGAAATATTTTGAATTTTTTCATATTTTTCCACTGTGAAATAATGTAAAATATCTATGGAATCAGTTTCTTTTTCTATCCAGTTAATGCATAACTTTCGAAATTAAGAAACTTGATCAATGAAATAATGCTGAATTATTGCAAAGTCTTACTTTAACAGTTTTACTTGGTTTTAGTATGAAATCTCTTGGAAGTGTATAAACAATTTCACGTTTTCCATCAATCTTTCTCTTTAGCTTCCATTCACCGATTGGTTCCTCTTTAGAACGATGTGTATTCTCAAGGACGATGAATTTACCATCCGGTGATGTTTCCTGAATGGAAACATTACCCTTCGCTGAGCGAGTATATGATGTACGAGATGATGTTTCACCTTTTACCACACGCATTGTTTCTGTAAAAAAATGAAGGGAACTATCGGCGATTCAAATTAACTATTAAAAATACATTTAATATCGGTATTTTTCCAGATTAAGATAGGAATATAACCTCTTGTTTATAAAATTTATTTGGAATTCGAATTGAGAACGGTATTTCATTAATTCCATGGATTGATGACGATGAAAAATGGCATTTACCTTTCATTATCATTTTTATCTCTAAACATAACGAAAGGTCACTTCAAACATTGTAAGCACCAATTAATTTGCCTAATTAGTCTTCATAATCAGGGTGAAAATACCAGTATCAGCGACTTCGTTGATGCCTGTAGTGCGAACGACCTGTTCAACGAGTTGTTTTAAGCCAGGCCCATCACCTTCGCCTTCCAACATTTTTCTGTAAATTGCTATCTCGGCGTCCAAAGTCTACAACAAACCATAATTTAATTCTCGAAGTCCAATTTGGTCTGAGAAAAAAATTCTAAACTGCTCTATCACGAACTACACATCTATCTATCTCATCATACATATCTCACCAGTCTCTTAGACACCATCTCTCAACTTTCTCCAGCTTATCATGTGTCACATACATGACTACTTACCTGTTTGGTGTCCAATAACATTTGCAACTCAACCATCAGTGCTTGACATTCTTCACGCATCTTGCGAATTTGCGCATCGCGGTCATTAAGTGCTGCTTCGTATGAACGCTGATCATCTTCAAGTTGGAAGTTTAATTCCTGGATTTGCTTCTCAAGTAGTGAATTCTGCAAACACCAATATAATTTATAAAATTGGAAAGAAAAGTAAAAACCAGTCCTATAGTGTGACGTGATCAAACAGTCTTGATGATATTTACGATAATTGTAAATAAATTTTCAATTTGTGTCACAATTTTCTGAATCCAAGAATCAAGAATTGCTTTTGATAAAACATTCAAAACAAGTTTTTCTCAAAATCATTTAATCAAAACCAACTAGAAATAAACGATAAGTTTTAGAGGTCACGAACTCACCCTTCCTTCCAGATCCGCTAACTTTCCCCGTAAATCACCCAGTTGTACACGGAGCCGCTTAACTTCTTCTCGTTGATAACCCTGTTCCATAGTTTGACGCGCAGACTGCGTTTGAATTTCTTGCACTTTCAGTTTGTACCACGATTCCATGTCGTTGCGACTGGCACTTGTCATCTACAAAAAAAAAGAAAACGTTTAACCGATTCCTAATATTTGTCAATGTTGAAGAAAATTTAGTTTGTCGTAAAGTGTTATAAAGTATTACAATTAACGAAACGAATAACTTCACAAATTAAAAAGACTGTCTAAAGAACCACTTGGTGGTAGAGTGACTAAGAGAACATCAAACATGACGGACCCTCTAAAAGAAACCTGCGATACTAATCATCATATTAAATCCTAGCTACCTATCGGCTATGTTGCTAACTGACAATTTTGCAAAAAGAAAAGTGAGATTGGAAGTAACCTCAGGCTACTATTTGGAATAACAAACCTGATCATATTCATTACGGATATCACGAATAGCTGATGAGAGCTCATTTTTGAAGAATTCACGATTCTCACTGGTGGTATCACGTGCTGCCATCGCCTGTAAGTCACGAATTTCCTGATCTTGCACACGACGAATGAAATCTATCTCTTCCTGAAGTGTTTGCACTTGATTTTGATAATCGATGCGATTTAATGTCTCTTGATCCAAATCCTGAAATTTTTCTTTTATTATAAAAATGCTTAAATGTTGAAGTTCGTTTCAATATCAACTTTAGAATTCCCCAATGGAAATGTTTTTAGGAAGTCTCAAACTGATATTGAAGAGTAAAGGCAGAAGGGAGAGAGTCATAAATATGGATGAAGTGTACTTCCTGTAATCTCTGTATTTCTCAGCAATTCTACATCGTTCTATCTGAGAATGAGATTTGCGGCGTTTCAGATATGAATAGTAAGATCGATCCGGAAACCATGATCAAATAAAATGAGACAATGAAATTTTACTACTCTTTTCATACTTTAGACCTGTCCTTCTGAAAAGAGATAAGATGAATGGCTTACTGTTCGTGCTCGTTGTAATTCGCCCACAAGCCGTTGATTTTCTTTTTTTATTCGTAAAATTTCTTCTTCCAACAAGGCAATCCGTCGACGTAGAAGATTGATTTCAGCTTCGATATTTGATAGTGCAACGAGAAGCTCGTCAATTTTGTCACGATCAGCTAGACGTGCCTTTGTAGCTTCATCAAATCTGCAAAAGATAAAAAAATTATATGAGGACAATTTTTAGGTAAAACCTTTTTAGTTTCAACTTTTTTAGCTAAGAAATCCTTAAGTTTTTTTACTTCATTACATGTTAAAAGTTAATTGCCAAGTAATATCCGAATTTGTATATTGTGCATTCTACAAAAGATTTCCAAGTCAAACGTGAACTATAGTCAGTGGTCAAAAAAACAGACGCGTCAAATTTTTCAGTGTATTTGAATCTGAATTAGAAATCTCTTTCAGAAACCAAAAAAGATCAAAATTGTTAAGGGTCTTTTTTTTTTAAATCGAAAGATAAATGTCAAGCTTCGATGTAATTCCTACATAATTTGCATCTTTTGCCACATATTATCTAATCTTATCATTTAGCTCAAATTTTTCCACTAACCATTTTACTTGACTTATTTCCCCTTTCCTAATTTATACGACCCAATAGATGTATAATCTATTAGAGAGTAAACCATCTTTATCTCTTCAGGTTATACCTTACTTCAACTAATCACTGTTGCTAATATACCGTTTCTTATGAATTGAAGTAACAATAACAAATTTTCAGGAACATACTTTCTACGATATTCCGCCAATTCTTCCTGCATCTTCTTAATTTGCTTTTCCAGTTCGTCTCGTTGCTTTCCTGTATCATTGATTACTTTTCGAGCCTCCTGAAAAAATTACAAAATATTTGTTAGGAAATGTTTTTAGCAAAACAATTCGCTGTTCTATTATGCCTCTTCATAATAATCTTCCATCACAAGATATCACAACCATAAACTGAAACAGTTCTCTTTTTTCTTTCGCCATTTCTTACTAAATTTCTAATTTTTATTTAATTCCGAATGCAATCTTGTCTGCTTTTTCTTGTGTGTACGCAACCATATTATTTTAATTATGTTAAATTCCAAATGACAAAGCTAAAGAAAGAGAAGGACAATATAATTTTGAATAGGGACTTTGAATATTGATATATCAATATCACATTCCAGATTCGATGGGATTGCGATGCTTTTTGTTTCATTCGCTAAACTGACAAAAATAGAATCTCAAAATTTATAAAAAATTTCTTACTCCCTCTTCGTTCTACTCCAACTTTCTTTTGTCTTACGATGTATATCATCTCAGTTTCCCCTCTGCAGCTATCATTTTTCTTAGTGATAAATGAATATTTTTACTAAAAATTTTGGCATTTATGTTATCCTTACGAAATAGTTTAATTTAATTCATCGACGAATTTTGAATGATTTGTTCGAATGGTGATTAACGGATAGTGAACACTTAATATGGTAATAATCAAATAGTTCAATCTTTCTCCCGCTACTTATCATCAAATGATGAATATAATTCCTTTATTGAATTAATTAATACCTTTTAATGGTATATTTGACAATACAGAATTAACGCTTCAAAACTTACAGAAAGTTCCCCTTCGAACATTATTTTAATACTAGACGTATCTTTTCCCCATCGTCCACGTAGCATGTCCAAATCAGCGTTTAATTTACGGTTCTGAGCTTCCAAGAAACGTACCTGAATTTCAAACATAGCTAAAATTCACGTTTTAATGCAACAATTTCTAAAATTATTCAAGTGCAATTAAATTTTTTTAAAATTTCATTACAAATTGTATAGCTTAAGCAAATATCCGAACTTTTTCAATATAATCAGCTAAGCGATCATTTAAATCACTCATTTCCTTCTTCTCTCGTTCACGAGCATCACGAATGGTTGATGCAGCATTCTGACCAAATGGTGACATACCACTGGTCAATGAAGAGGAACTCATTTCTGTTACCACCTTCACTACTCGGTTACCGGATGCTGCAAAAATTAATAAAATTGCGAAACTTTTTAATCATCTTTAAAACTAAGCAGTAAAAGATGACTTACTTTACTATGTCATCGAAAAAACAACTAAATAATATCAAGTTTTTTTTTTATAAATGATTGCCATTTGACACTTTTTTTTAATCATTCAAGTTGCTTACAATCCAAGGCAGTTTGTCAAAGATTATTTTCATAGTAAAATAAGTTTTCGTAACTTTCTCTCATTTATTTCATTTTAAATGATATAACTCATAATATATATTGCTATACATGCACTCTCGAGTTATTCCACTTGACAATACATAGATAATTAGTTCTTATTATTCAGATTATCAGTTTCAACCGGAATTGTCAGTTCAAACAATTCCATAAATATGAAAATTAAAAGTGAATGTGAAGTTTGGATGAAGTTAGCAGCAAATACATGGAATCCGATTCAAGTTAGTTAGAAGCTCCTCTACAACTGATAAAATTGTCTGCACTAATTTCATTTACTTTGTCCTGATATTTGTGTCATCTGATATTCTAATTCCTCCTTCATTATGTTTTCTGTCCCATCATCACTTTTCATCCATTTCTCATCCGTTTTACCAGTCAAAAGGCTTCGTTCTATTGTAAATTGTACGATATCTAAGTTACCCATTTCTGGATGCTTTTCCATTTGACCCATATTTTGAATTTTAAACAATAAAATTAAAAATTTCCTGTGCAGTACGTGCAGTATAACATTTGATGAGTAAAGCGAATGAAGAAGATTTTGTTTATCAAAACAGATAATTGTATTGAAATGAATTAAGTTCAATAAAATTCATTTCATAAGTTTGACTTGTCTTATGATGGTGCTTGTTGGTAATTCAAATCTCTCTGTTATAAAAGAACCTTGTAATTATCTTTCTTGCTGTTGAATCTTTTACAAATTGTTCTTTATGAATTTCTCACATATTTATACTTATGTGTTGCATGAAGTTTTCTGTGAAAATGCCTTTCCTTTTTTTTAATTAGATTGCTTTCAGCTGAAATTAATCGTAATAAGGGGCAAAAATTTAAAACCTATCTTTAAATCATAAGATGAAAAATTTCATATAAATTTAACCATTACTGAATCTAACCAGGAATTATGCATTCTTCATTTCTTTTCTCCAATAAGAAATTTGTTAGGAAATGCAAAAAAAAAAAATTACAAAAACTTACGAAGACCTCCAAAAGTACTTGAACTGGTTGTCGAACTAATACGGTTGTAACCGGGTCGTGCAGATATTGTGCTACGATATTCACTCATTTTTTTTGTCCGATATGGTTAACAAATTCTGAAGCAATAAATTTTTCTGATTTAAAATGGAATGAATTGAAAAACCCATCGAACAATTCAGAGATGGAAAGCGTTTAAAGGCAATACTGAAAAAGACTGATTTTTCAAAAGGTTACAATGTATTGGATATTAACGGCATATATAATCCTATATGAATTGCATTCAAAATCTCTCATAAAAATAAATCGAACGATGCCTATATTTTGTTGATTTTTGAATGAAATTGAGTAAGATTTTCTAAATTTTTCAAATATTTAAATTTTTGTAATACTTATTCTCATCAGATAGAAATCTTCAAAACTGATAAGGAGAAATTTGAGAATTAACTTTATGCATAACTATATTGTCTGCCCTATTTTTTACAATTTAAAAATTATTCGAAAAACCCCTCCTTTACATTTCTTACATCCCGAAAATTTCTTTCTAATACATTTTCAAAACAAAAACCAGCTGTTTTTTACCATTCGGAAATTTTTCGATGCAGAAATTAAAAGTAGAAAATTTTTCAAATTTCGGAAATGCTCCTCTTTCAAAATTAAATCTTTCCGTAAAATAAATCATTTAAAATAGTGCAAGATGAGAGCGCTACAAATTAATTCCTCTTGAAATGTTTTCCCGTTTTTCTGATAAAAATTTTCAACAAAAGCGAATGCTCGAAATGCATTCATTTCAAATTTTTTATTTATTGCACTTATTTAAAACTTTCCCTTATATTTTGAATCAACTTAATACTGCAATAACAAATTTTAATTAAATTAACGATGACAAGACAATAATTACAGCGAAACTCTAATCATTCCATCCTCTAAAATTTCCTCTCTCGTTGAAATTTTGAAAAGAAAAAGAAATTTATTCATATAACATATATTTATGATTTGCAATGTTTTTTAATTTTTGAATATACACCAATTTTTCACAGTAAATTTTTTCGATCAGATCCATCAAATCAAACGATTGATTAAAACATCAATAAAAGATTGATGAATGATCGACAAATCATTCTGTTCATTTGAAAGGAAAAAGATTATGAAGGAAAATATTGATTCTTCTTTTCATATTTTTAATCACTTCTTTTGATAGAGCGATAATTAACAGAACAATTTTTCAAATTCAATTCTCACTTGTATTAACAACGGTAAATAGAGAAACAAAGTTGCACTGTAAAAATATCGCATATCGATTAGTGACCATTAATGACCCAAATAAAGTATTAGAAAACATGTTAAAGCATTGAAATGCTTTCTTCTATCAACAAATAAATTTCATAAGAAAGAAAAATCAATAATCTTTCGGTAATTTCATGATGAATCGATAATTTCATAAGTGATTCAAATTTCCCGCCTTTTTTTCAAAAAAAAACATTCAATTACTAATTGCTCGAAGAATAATTTCACTCTCATAAAGATCTCTTAATCTCAAAGATTTAAAAATTCAGAAAGGATCAGAAAATTAAATATTATTAGCATATATTTATTGTATATATTAAGATATATAGAAACAGAAAACCAAGGATTAGACCAAATGAATATAAGTCTTATCAATGAATATAAGTCTTCAAATGAATATAAGTCTTATCAATGACAAGCAAAGGCCAAGCTAATTAGCAATTTGTTAATTTGTTAGTAGATGAATAAATAAATCTTTTTTTCCCTCTCTCTCTCTCTCTCTCTCTCTCCCTCCCTTTCTTCATTTCATAAAATGAACAAAAATTTTATTAAATTTTATTTCTTCATCTATATGCGCACAAATGGTGTTTTCAAGCGTTTTAAAAGTTAAAAAAGATAACCAATCTGAAAATTTTAGAAGAAAAACATCAACATATGGCAACGGATATTCACTTATTGAAATAGAATGGGTTTCCATGATAATTTGAAATGGAAAAAGATGTTAAATTACTTGCAGCAATTTGGACTTAAGCCTGAAAGGCAGAAAAGCGGGAAATTGTAATCATTATTGAGAGAGAGAATGGGAAAAAGTGGAATCACTGGGAACAGATGCAAATATCCCAATGCGATATTAATACACAGAACTGCTTCTTCTTGACCTTTGGCTTCATCTGATTTGAGCTCAGTGATGGAATGCACTTACTGAAGTATAGTTTTCATGATGAAAAAACAAAATCTGTCTTGGATGTAACCCATTCTCCCTGCTAACTCCAAAATTATCCGTTCATTCACCTTTCAACTGCTACCGGAAAAATTACTGTACCGGACGAAGATGTGCAACCGACCAGTACGAATTTAATGTGAATAATGTGGTTGAGACGAACTGAATAACAAAAATGAAGGGTGGAGCAGCAGGGACCTTCGCTACCAGTAGTCAAGGACATCATCAACCCGCCATCACCGCCCTTAACCATTCAATCACACAATTTGCGCTATCCAATAAAATTGATGACTTCTGTTGGTATGAGAAAATGGGAAACCGTACAGACTCCGATCACGGCGACATAAGTAATCTCAACTGCGTCCAATCTCATTATATCGGCGCCAACCTTGCGATTTTTTTCTTTTATTCAGTGACTTTTTCGAATGATGACAGAATAGGGAAAAATGTTTGTCAGAAAGTATTATTGACCTTAGAAAAAATAATTGACAAGTACGATCAGAGAAGTGATAAAAATACCACGAAATTAATTGATAACTATGTAGTGGTAATTATCATTTAAGTAAGAAGAATTATTTGGCCACACATTTATCGTTATCTGAAAGTTGAATGTTAGCAGAAAATAAAATTGTTGGTAGTATTTTGTAAATTCATTTATAGCTTGATTGATATAAAAAAGAATGTATGTATGAGATTAAACCGGAAATGATTTCAGTCTTTCTCAAAGAATGAAGAACTAAAAATATTGTTGACAGCCGAATATGTTAAGCGATTAAACAAGAAGATAAAACAATTTTTCATGAATCAATTCATTTGGCAATACATTTTTCAGCGCAACTTTTTTTCCAATGTGTAAGAAAGAAAATTCGACTTTGATTGCCCTCTGTTTGCAAAAGATCATTTTAAGGGTAATTTTAATTGCTTTTGTTGATGAAGAAAACTCACTTCTCGGGGATCGATCGGGATAGAATGATATGATATTAGAGGAATCTAACGAGAGCTGAAGAATTAATCAGGAATTGAATATTTCATGCATGAATTCCCTATGTCATTTTCATTTTTGAATAAAAATGTCGGACGAAAAAAAAGCTTTGAGATGATTTCGAATTCGTTTTAGCAAAATAATGATAAATGATATAAAACTTATTCTTATCATTTCAAATAGGTTGCTGAAATTTTTGCCAATTATTGCAAACAGGCGGAGTAAAGAACTTGGAGAATTGAAGTAAAACTTAAAAAGCATAAGTGTAACTTACTATTGCCTACTTCCTAGACTTAAAAATCGCTGATAGATTGACTTAAAACGTTTTAAATAAATTAAATGTACAATGAAAAAAGAAAGTTTAAATTATTGCGTGAGCATATCTGAGATTATAATTAACTTGCATTACTACATTGCAATAATGACTGAGGTGAATGATGAAAGTGGAGAAGTGTTGTAAGTCTGTAGAATCTTAAATAATAATAATGACTCTTGAGCTGCCATGTAATTTATCTTTCAGGACGATAGATATCTCTAACGAAAGTTGAAGGTAGCAAATTAACATTTTATTAAATTCGATTAAAACGTATGACGTATTGTTTTGTTGAGTATTGTTTAATGAGCTTTTAGCATGAACTGATTGGATACAAAGGTGAAAGAAACAATTTTATTCACGAAATAAAAGAAACAACAATAAGACAAATTGTTAGATTTAATACTCTTTTTCTACTGATAAGTGATTCATCAAATTAAAATGTGCAGACTATCAATATATGACTCATTCTTTAAACAATTTAATCTTTCATTTTCTTATGAATTCTTCAAATACTCTAAACTGATATTCATTCCATCAGGTAAACTTACCCTTCTACCTTGATTAAATAAGTCTCATGCATTTTAAACATATAGGCCTATCGATTGAATCAAATTTCCTTAATGATCTAACCTAACCATCCATATACTCGAATTAATGAAGGTCAAAAAATTATTACAACAAGAAAGGTTATAATAGACAGAGAATGCAAAGTGTTATATAGCTCTAAAAGTAAAATTTGTTCCTGAAAAGTTGAGTGAAGATAATTTCATAGAAGAAGAAATGAATGAATCAGACGAATGACACATAGTTAGTGTTTAGATTAATACAAAGTAAATGTGAAATAAATTAAAGTAAACTGAATGTTTTGAAAGAATGTCAAATGAAGTATCGGTAAATTATGAAAAAGCAGAAATTGTAGAGAGAAGATTTATTTTAAAACACGAAATATTATAAAAGATAAAAGTGCTTTTTTGATACTTCTGCATTCTATCACATTCTTAACTGTCTGTTTTATTTAATTTTCTTCTTACTCTTTTTCTCTTACAAATTCCTTCTTAATGGGATTTATTTTATTTTATAAATGGGAAAAATTTCACATAATTCTTAACGTTAAAAAAGAGGATAGAACAATATGAAAGTTTTTCTGATTTACTCTTTCCTTTCAATTTCTTTTCCACTATTATAACTTATCAATTGTATTTCATATTAATTTTAAACCAATTTATCTCTCTCCCTCTTCCTCCTTCCTCTCTCTCTCTCTCTCTCTCTCTCTCTCTCTCAGCTTGAAATAACCAAATGAAATGAAATAAATTCATCAGTTATGTCTATTTAGAGACAATCAATATTTTTGAAGGAAGAAAAACGATCTCACATAGGCTACCAATACAAATGGTATTATCATTTGCATAAATGAGATGGAATGAAGAAAAAAGTTGCCAGCTGTTATGCATTACGATTAGGATGGAAGCGCACATTGTAAAGTTTTTGCTAAAATATGGAAATTAAGGAGAATATGAAGATTTGAGAGAGAAGTGAAAGAGAAGAGAGAAGAGAAGAAAGGTATGAAAAGAAAAGGTATTTTTACCTTTACTTCATTTCTACAATGGAGAAGGAAGAAAATACAACAACGAAGAAAACATGCATACTATTCAAATATTCTTTCATTAGGAAAAAAAGGCCGTTTTCTCTTATCGCAGTTTATTATATAAAAAGTATCAAAGAATAGACATTAATTCATATTCCATTAATCCTACAATATTTCGATAGCATAATGAATATGTGATAAATATTAAAATTAAAATTTCAAATTATATTTCTCAGTTGAAGTGAAAGAAAAGAAAAAAAGGAATTATCACTTATGATTCATTTTGACCTTTTGCAATGACACATAATGTATGCATTAGATGGTGTAATGTAAATGGACTGCTTCAAAATTGGAAACGATAATTTGTCAACATCATTCATTTAAAAAAAGAAATTTACAAATATAATATCAGAGATTTTTGCCGTTATATTGAACTAGTTTAGTAACAGTCACTGTGACAACAAAACGGCCAGTTTTATAAAAAAGAGAGAAAATGTTAGGATATTCTTCTCTTCCTTTAATACCTGCCTATCTACCTGTTTACCTATCTACATTATCAAATTCTTTTACACTTCATGGAATAGCTTCTTTTGTTTCAAAAAAAAAAATAAGAAGTGTACGGGAAAATTTTAGATTGTTTGAAGATGAATCATATTTCAATCTTTTAAATTACAAAACAAACTGTAGTGATCTTACTCATTTCTTCCGTTTTCATCGGTTGTTAGTTAATTAAAATTTGTCGAACTTTTACAGCACAATTACTATTAGCAACTTCTTTTTCTTCGTTACTTATTAGATTGTTAAAAGAAGTGATAGTGATTTTAATCAGTGTTAAATAGACTTCTTCTTTACAATGAATTAATGATAGAAAGCAATTAGAACAGGAAGAGGAAGAATAACTTTGTAAAGTGAAATTGTAAATTCTAGAGATAATTTCAGCGATCTTCAAAATCACAAAAAACTTCCTTCCGTTTCACTTATTCACTTTTATGATCTCAGAAAGATTTCTATGATCGATAAATAATAATTATTTTGCAAAATAATAAAAGCAAAACAAAAGAACCATTTTAGTGACAATAAAAAGTATAGTTTGTAAAGGCAACAAAACTGAGAAGAATTTATGCAATATTATCTCTTTTATACATTTTGAAACTTTCAACTTCTTCTAATAAAAATTTGTAAGTGACAGACGTGCAAGTGACATCTCAAAATATATGTTTAAATGAAAATATTTCATTAAATTAAAAGGAATGTAGCAAAGACATTCATTACAGTTGATATCAACGATCGCTTTATGATAAATGATTGACGCAATTAGATGAAAAGTTCTTCTTCATACGTACTTCTTCACTACGTATTTTCTTCAACATAATACACCATTTCTTTTTCTAACAATATTTTCCATCATTTATTACCTTGGCAGTGAATAAAGAAATTAGCGCTTCGAAGATATAAGTAAGGTAATAATATGGCAACGTAAGTAATACAAATAATATAATATTTGTTAAAGGAAAAAATAAAAATTGTTTCTAACAATCTTCGATAAAAAAATGAAGCATATATGAAGCAGTATTTATTCATTTTTCAAAATTGATTGAGTTGAGCGAAGTCCTTTGATAATATATGCTTGGATGAAATTACAAATTTGGCCAGAAATGCAGGGGGTGACAATGACATCACTGTTCACTCAATATATTCTGTCGTTAAGAAAAGGTAAGTGTAAATGTTAAAATTCATAAAAGGATTGAATGTGGAATATTGAAAGAGGAAATAAAGTAGGTGAGCGAGTAAATGTCAAGAAACTAATTAGCGCATTTCTTTTTTTCTTACTATTAATTAGTTGAGTTTTTTTGCCTCCATTAAATGCTACCAAATGTTAAAGAATTCATTTTTCGGTAAACGGTATCAAACAATTTCATTTTTGATTCAATGATAGTCAGGGTGTCACTAAGAACGAGTTCTTCATTTCATCCTTCCTATTCTACCATTTCATTTCTTTTCCATCTCTTTACTACCATTGTATCGGAATGTTTTCAATTTAGAAAGGAAATATTTCCTTTTATTACTATCCACTAATACAGTATATTTTGTATTTCCATTTAAGCTATTGTAATAATTACAGTCAAAGTATAGAGGAAGCTCTTTTTCCGGTATATCATAATGTTGAAAATCTAATTTCATCTCAAATTTCAAATTATGCATTGTCAAAAAAAATTCGCCAAAAACAATCAAATCTTTTAGAGATAATAATTAACGACTGTCATTTATTTAAATTATTTAATTAGAAAAATTTTTGAATGAACCTTTGAGTTCTAAATTTTAGAAGACATGAAATAATAAAGCAGAAAAATTAGATTTCGAATTAGAAATAGTGCATGCAAATAAATTCGAATTTATCGATAAAAAGAGAAGGAGCAGAGGTTTAGGAAGGAAATGGATGAAAATATTTGAGCCATTCTAGAATTGCTCCGGATTAACGGTACGGAATCAATGTCATTAATACGAAATTACCGGAATGGTATTGCTCAACTAGACTGTCAACTAACGTTATCAATTTAAGAAGTAGATAACATGGAGAACCTGAGCTTGTTGGAATTAACAGTTTCGTTTCCTTTTAAGCGCTAAAAGACTTACACCAAAAGCGAGGACGTATGGCACAGCAAAGAATAACTATGCTAGATAGACTCATCAATACAAACACACACACACACACACACATACACATACACACATACACACATACATACCAATATGAACGCATTTATTTTGTTGCGGATAGTTTTGTATTAAATTAAGCAGAAAAGAGAGTGATTCAGAATAAGAGGAAAGATGGCGCAATTGTACACAAATGATTATAAACAATATCATCGTATACGTGATGTAACCAATGCAGCGAAAAGAGAAGAGTAATTTAATTAAATCAATCTTCCTAAAACAATGAACAAAAATAAACTTATCAAAAGAATTCAAATTTAAATGATATTTCATTAAAAAAATCTTTTTCAATAATTTATTGACAATTTTAATCAAAAACATTTAAAATACTAAAAATTGAGCACTAATATATGAATATTTTTTTTGCTATAACTTCAAGTTAATTAATTACTGAAATGAAATGGATAATAAAGGTAATCGTTGGAAGAAAGTGAAAGTTCCTGAAATCTCTAAGATTCTAAGAAGAAGTGAAATTGTAAAAATCGTTTCATCAATGCTTACATTTTTAGGAGTATTAGTAATTTAAGATTGAAATTATTCACAACTGTCAATTATGTTCGAAATTTTTTCTTCCTTTAAAATTAAATTGAAATAATTCAATTACATATAGGAAGTCATTCTTGAGGTATGCGAGAAACCATACGATATAAAACTGTCCAGCATGCGTGTGCCCTGATAAAATCAAATCCTGATAAAATTAAACATTTCTTTTTAATTCCTAACTGAATAGTAGAAGGCTTTCTAGTGCAACGAAAGTTATGTGATTCATATATGCTAAGATTAGTGGTATATTTTCAACCGAAATATTTGGTGTTTGATGTTTTTCAATCGAAGTGTTTGGTTTTGGTGTTAAAAAAGTTTTTGAAATGTGAAATTTTTATTCTTAAAATGTCCGAATTTTTATTATATTCAAAATGTTCGAATTTTAAGATGTCCGAATTTTTATCATATTCTAATTCTTTTTTTGGATAAAAAACAAATTAGTTTTAAAAATTCTATATCACTTTGCAATACTTTTTTCTCATCTCTTGAGATCATTTTTGTAAGCAAATATGGCTTCTTTATTTTATCTCATATATAAATATCAATTCCGTAACTTTTTTACCAAGCAAATGATATGAGACGATATCAATCGATAAATTTCCATAATTCATTATCAAGCAATGAGACAGATTTTCCGCTTCGCGAATTTATTTGAAAAAAGATACCAAAATTTCAAAATATACTATCGAATATTTTGTTGGTTATTATACGCAAAAACATGCACAGCTCTGTAATACCACAAAATCCCATACTAAAAATCTTTTTCTTCTTGGTTTTAATTTTTGATTCATTGAACTGTTTGCCTTTAGCTTTTATGATTTATTCGTCAGCTTCTCCAAACTACTATTCTTACCATTAGGATTATACGTTCAACGACAATTTAGTCAATTCAGCTATTAACTTTTGCATCTGAAAAATTTTCCTAATAATACATCTAAAAATTTCTCATATATGTACTTGAAATGTAAGTGAAAACTAATAATTAGCGTTATTTACTTCTTTGTATGTAACCTAATCAATGTTTAAATACTTTTTGTACATTACTGCTCCCGATGATTTCCATCTTCTACTTCACTGTGTGGAACGTTTTTGAAGGGATAAAAATAAAACATTTCATGAAACATGTAAAACACAATGTATCGAAATTTTAAACGAGTCAATACCTTAAAATATACCATACATATAATAAACGATATTGCCCCAATATTTATTATCAATTTAAACATACCACATGCATTCTTTTTAAAATAATATGAGTTCAGGATATCAGTTATAAACCAATGAAGGAAAAATATTACTGTTGCAAAGTGAACAGGAAAATCTTGGTAATTGCCTTCTGCAGAGGGACAGTAAAAAAATAAAATGTTTTAAGAACATTCACTTCGTATCAAATAATTGTCCTTGTAGAATTTTTTCATATTAATGATAAAAGGATGAAGACAATAAGGCCTTTCATCATTAGGCTATATTCTGATCCAGCCAAAGAATTTAAAATCCAAGTAAGAAGCTTTAATGCTTAACAGAAACATTGAGTGATACAACAATTGTGAAATAGCTTATTTGTATGGTACTAGAACTTCTTTCAGTCATGCTCTGACATTAACATGAACAAAGATCAAAATTTTTCAGAACTTAGTATAATGTCTGCGAGGTTAATGAGATGGCGATGTTCGTGTGTACTTGAGAAGAGATAGGGAATTACAGAGAAGCTTAGAGCCGATTTATGCAGCAGAATTGGATGCTAGCCTGTGTAAAACCACTGCGAAAACATACTAAAATAAATCAAAAAGCTCTGAAAAGCGAACAACATATTTTGAGAGGAAAATCATTCAATAGTAATGGCGGAGGAAATCAATCACACTTACGCGATCGTTCAAATTGTTACCTGAATTCGGCTACGGTAGTCTAGACAAAAATCGATGCAGCAGTGAGATATACTACAAAAGTGAAATAAATATCGAGAGATTAACAGAGCAAAACAAAAATGCTTAATTAATTTCGAAATTCAAATTTTGATAAGAAAGTTCTTAGGAAGCTGTTTTTTTTGAAAAAAAATTTCCTCTTCCACACTCTGAGTGTACAACGGATCATTTCGTCACTTTCCATAAGAAATGTGGAAAATAACAAACAAACAAAAAGAAAACAAGTGGCTACCTATCTAAAAATGAAATTTTCAAGACAATAGAAAAAGATGCAAAATATATAAATTTGGTAGAATTAAATTTGAGATAACAAATCTCAAATCAAAGTTGGCATAAACATTTTCACGAAATCAAAATAACGTTGGATACAAAAAGGAAAATCAGAGCACAAGAAGGAGACCATTACCTTAACAGGTTGCGAAACTTTTTCAATGGACATGGTTACCACCAACTTGCTCTTGGTAAACCTGAAAATAAATTAAAATTTCCTTTTGGACATACTTTGCTACTTCCCAAACGGAAAAAAACAAAAGAACTCAATACCTTCTTCGATGTTAGGAATATAAGGGATAGACAACATCGATATACGATGTATAAGTTCGGAAAAAGACTTTAATAAAGTTGAAAAATAAATATGGTGGAATTTGGATTAAACTAATACAAGACTACATTTTACTCGCGAATAACGACTGTAATTAGCTAGAAAATGAGAAATAAAAATCATAATTTTTTGAGCGAGATCTTCATTAAAAGGAAATTACTGGAGTGAAGACTAATACCGTCTTTTAGGAAGGAACGGTCTGATAATTTAGACTTTGCCAGCTAATTACATCATTATTCGACATGAAATCAACTTACTTCAATTATATCATCTTCCTCAATTTCCAGTGTCTTAGGAGTATCTTCATCATTGATTCGCCGCCCATCAAATAAAAAGCGTAGTGAACCAACATCGACACCCATTCGATCTGCGTAAGACTTTTTCAGTTTTCCCATACTTGTGCCAAATTTCACACGAAAATGTACCTCATTCGAGTCCTGAAATAAATTTTGTTTGAAAATATTAATCCTATATACAACAATGCCGATATATCAAAATCTATAATAAAATCGAATTCAACAGAAAGTGAAAGCACAAACATATTAATTTTTGGATTAAATGTTGCCAAAAACAAGTCGTACCTGTCCTACAACCCGCAATTTGATATATTCGGAAGATGAAGCTGGCGGTGGTCCAGAAGCTGAATTATTATTACCAGTAGTTCCTCCTGATGTTTGTGATTCATCAGCCATTGCTTCAAATTCGCTCAGAGAAAATTTGTAACGGTAAAAACGCTCCTTAGCCGGAAATTTCTTTAGAAAAATTGAAAAATCATTTTCGAACCATATTAATCAATCTTATTACGTAAATTCAAGATTAACATTAGTACGCCCATTCCCTTTTATTTCCGAGTTTAAACTGCAAATTAAGAGCCTGATCAGGACGTGGATTAATGGCATAATTTAACAATGGCAGAGGTTCCAAACAATAGTTTACCAACAGAACAACCCCTGCATCTGATGTATAACATCTTGTGACCCCGAAATTAGGATACGAACCCGTCCTCAAAAAGGATGCAGTGTTACTTCACCTAAATGTCGCAATAGTTCCAATTCTTAAGTAGCATTTCACGAAAATAATGCTTTCGATGTGAAATGCTACTTAAGAATTCCAGCTCCATATCTTCCTTTTTCCTTAAGCAGAAATTGAAAAACCGCTTTACTTAATTTGAAAGCTAAAATAAAACGAATTCGTCGATCGGTTGGCATATTTCGTGAAGGGTAAGTGATTCCCGTTGGAACTGGAGTGATTTATCAGATCATCTAAGCCAGCAATACTAGTAGAAAAAATTGGACGTATGCAAAGGAGCTATGATCATGCAAAATATATCCAAAATAACTCAGTGCATAGTTTTTCCACGTTTACGTTATCGCTGAGATTTACAGATTCTTTCCACCATTTACAGATAAAGTTAATGGAATTTTTGAAATCAAATATCGGTAAGACAATATAATATCTAAGATATAAATGAAGTAGGAACAAATGCAGGTTTACGTTCATGCTAGCAAGTACGGGTAGCATTCTAAATTAAACACAAAGATTATAGGACAGATGATAAGAGGTTGATCACATAAAAACATTCCCAGAATAATCCATCATTAACTTCACTTCCCAAATCTCCCCACAATGAGCAGAAATCGACGACGTCTCCAAATTACTGGAAATTGCATTGAATAATGACGAATTTCTCCATTTCACGCAGCTATTGAAGCACCATGATTATTTGACATCTCAATGCAATTGCTATAGTCCCAGGTCAGTGATGACAGGAGTTGTCCCAATGCCTGCAGGATGAACGAGTGGAAGTCACCAATATAGACAAAGATAATTCCGTGGCAGCGAGGCCTTTCTTGTATACTACAAGTCACACGTACGAAACTATCCCCAGAAACCCAACCCCCGAGTAAAATGAGATAAATCGTATCATCCCAAGATTCCTTGCTAGGCCAAAAATTCCTCATCCAAAATATCATATGATGTAATCTGTTAGCTCATTTGTAATCTTTTAAATATCATTTGTAAAAATCTATAAAATATCATTTGATGTAATCTTTTAGTCAATAATCTGACTGACCTAAACCGATACTCCCAGGAACGGCTGAAGAACCGCTACACCCAAATGATTACCACTCAAAGAAATGCTCGGTTCCAAATAATTGTACAAGCATTTGGAAGTGAGACTCTGAATAACAAGAAATACAAAGCCGTTAATGAAATTAGCAAACAGAAATAAGAATCGTAAAATTTAGCTTATTGACTTAAGTGATTAAGAGAAGCCAGAAATCTTGTTCTTGAATTTTGTTCTCGACCTATATGAACTGCTGAAATAGTACTATCTTCACCTGAAACATATAAGACTTCTATTTGAAAAAAGTCATTATTACTACCAATTGCCAGAAGAATTTTAACGGTCAATAGCGTTTTCCGTCTTTCCTTTGTTCAAGATGTAATTATATAATTATAAAAATGATCTATTACATGGGGTGAAAAGCCATTTACAGTCATTGTAATTAGAAATTAAATAAGTTATTACAAAGATTATTTTAATAGTAAAACTAACTCGGGTGCAAAATCATCTTTGGACTAAATAAGTGCCTTTGAAAAGAATGAAGGATGTTCTAATCTGCCCAGCATAAGTAGCATTGAAGTAAGACTAAACAAGTACTCAGGAACAAAGCCGATGGATTTATG